>JACWBX010001861.1:0-14705 GCA_014622435.1 Polypedilum pembai | reverse complement strand
ACAAGTCAAATTGTTGCAGAAATGATTTTCAATATTTTATCAACAACGTTTTTAAAATTTTCAAAAGTCTCCAATCGCTTTATTTACTCTACAAAATCCAAATTTTGTTCCTAAGTAACGCTATTTTCTCCTAGAAATCGTTGATTTTACGTTTCAAATTGAACAATAGTAGATAAAGAAACAATTTTGAATGACAAAAAATCATTTCCTGAGTCATTTTAGTGAGTATTAAAATCTAAATTTGCAAAAATATGACGAAAAAAAATTTTTTCTGTTCCTAAGTAACGCTTGTCAAAAAACAAATTTCTGATAAAATAAAGACTTTTAATTTCTAAAACTTGTCGTAAATAATATGGGGAAGATCAAAAAAAAATTTTACCGTCAGGGACATTCATATTTTTGCTTATTTCTTACAACTGGAAGAGCGTAGAATAGAAGTTAATATGTCATTCTGTATTACAAATTAGTAATACAATTTGAGATATTAACATTGAAGATTACTGCTTCCAATCGAAAGTTAGAACGATTTAAAGTAGCGTCCCTGATGGTAAAAAATTTAAGAATAGGGTATTTTGCATTTAAGTTTTTTACTAAATTTTTATTAATTTCTCTGTTATTTCTTAATAAATCTATTTCAAACCTTCGTCAATTGATAAACAAAGCTCAAGCAGATATTTGAAACCATGTTTATGATTAGTATAAAACTGTTTAAATCTTAAAAAGTCAAATTATCCAAAAGTAAACAATTCAGTGAGCAACAATTTAAAATTTTTTATCATCGATTTTACTTAAACTGAAGCATCTCAAGTCACAAATCAAACACAGAATGATTGTTTATTTGTTCATAAAGCTTCTGTAATATTGCATAATTTATAATTTGATGATAGAAGTGATTTTGAGAATTCGAAAAACTGAGCAAAATTCCTTTTTTTTTGTTCTTCCTCATATCTTCATCGTTTTGACATGTTTCTAATCCGATTTATCCGAGCCAAAACGAGTATTGGGAGAGAATTTTGCAAAAGTAGATATTTTATAGAAAATTTTATTCAAAGAATTGCTTCAGGGGGTTGGAAACTATGGCGAAGGATTCTCCCCGATTTGCCCCATTTCGCCCGATCCGCCCGTTTTCCACTTGTCACACAACATTTTTCAGTTGTTGTGAACTAAAATTTTCGAATACTTATTTTGCACGAATTTAGACTTAAAAACAATATTTAAGTATTTATAAAGTACATTAATATACATAAAAATTTGTGGATAAACCAAGTATAACCAGATTCTATGCAGGAATAAGTAATTTTTGGATTGTTTACATTCATTTGTTTGTAAACAAAAAATTCGCCCCGTTTCGCCCCATTCGCCTTTCGCTCCAGTTTCCAACCCCTTGAATTGCCCTATATTATTATCAGGGAGTTAAAAAAAATGAGTCACTTTTGGGTCATCATGCTTGAAGCATTCGTTCTCGAAAACTATTCGGCCAATTGACAAACGGTAAAAAGCACAATATTTTTCATTTAAAGGAACAGTTTTTAAGATACTTTAAGTTTCGATAACATTGAGTTTTCTATTTTTAATTCCATTCCGAAAAATGTATTGAAAATCAAAATTTTCGACTCAGAAATTCAAGTGGATTTTTCTCCATTGTTTTACATCAGTAAAAATCATATTATACACTGTAAATTAAGTTTATTTCAAGTACTTTAAGAATCAGTTCTTAGAATTTGAACATCTTGTGTAATTACAAAGTAATAAGCGAACAAATTTTTCATTACAAAAATACATACATTTTTTAAAATGTTCATTTCTCACGAACTATTTGACAAATCAAAATGATTTATATACCAATCAATTTGTCTTAAAATAGACTACAAAATATTGTATGGTAAATGACCTTTTGAGAAATCATCAATTTCCATACATTTTCCAAAGTCCTTTGTTTACATCATGGCAACAAAAAAATTTTGCCAACTTTCATTCACTCAAATATTTTATAATACATCGTTATGATGAAAGAACTTATTTCTGTCATCATTATTTTAAAAAATGTATGTATTTTTTTAATGAAAATTTTGTTCGCTTATTACTTTGTAATTACACAAGATATTCAAATTCTAAGAACTAATGACAAAATATTGTGCTTTTTACCGTTTGTCAATCGGCTTAATAGTTTTTGAAAACGATTGCTTCAAACATGATGACCCAAAAGTGACTCATTTTTTTTGAACTCCCTGACATTAATCATATTTTTAAACAAATCACAAAGCAACAATTTTAAAAAAGAAGAAAAAAATGACTCAATAAACTTGAATGAATAAAGAATGAAAGCAAAAATGAACAAAAGAGAGATCAAAAAACTCATTTAAATTAAATATTCAAATCAGCAAGTTCAATCAGACAATAAAGCATTTAACGTTCACTCTTAATTTATTGTTTAAATATTGATAAAAATTGTGAACAATTGTCACATAACTCATCATTCAACTAAATTAAAAGAAAAAATCTTTCACAAATTTTAAAAAAATATACGCTGTAATATACTATACGGTCAAAGAACTTCGGTATTTTACTTAATTCTCAAACAATTTTAAAAAACTTATAAAGCAACAGACAAATTGATATTATTCATTTCATTTAAAGTTGCATAATGCACACCTAACGAGCCATAACTACTCATTGTATGAAAAGAACAAGTAAAAGATGATAAATTTTATTTAGTTCATAAATTATAAATATTCTAACATGCATTGTATAATGTGATTATAAATTCATTTCACAGTTCGCTTAGTGAATAAATAGAACTACTAAGGAATGTATAAACAAAGCGATACGTTTATAACTGTACGTAAAACTTCTTATATGACCACTTTCTTGTCTCATTCAATGAAATTTAATCACATCTAAGAGTAAATACATTAAATCATACAATTTTAAATCTAGGCATAGACACACAATGGTTTTAGATGCTTTTTTGCATCCATTTGATCATTTTTCTTTTTTGATATAAAATTTAAACAGAAATCCGCACATGTGTGTCAATGAAAAGATTAAATAAAAGCAAAAAAAAAATCAAATTGAAGTAAATAGGAGCAATGAAGAGCAACTTATTTCTCTCAGTTGCTTTCAATTATTTTTATTAGCTCCTTCTTACTCTTTTAAGTGTGTCCACGCCTGGTTTTAAATAAAAAGACTGTCACGATATTGATATTAACTAGAGAATTATACTTTCAATCTCATAGTAAAGAATGACAAATTGAATTTAACTTTTAACTACAAAATTCAACTTCACTATTAAATTCATCTAAATGATATGCCTCTTCATAAGAGAGAAAATTATCTCAAGAATCTCATATGGCACATTATATAGTGATGTCATGAATTTTGATTTACAAAATGCTTCCTGATTGTGACTTGAAAAAGAAAGCAATTATAAGAAAAAAATGTATATGAGCAGAGATTGAGCGAGTATTAAAGAAAACTAGGTTGATTAAATGCTATATTAATTTCAAGTCATAATGACATTTATAAATCTGGCAATTAAGCATTTTACTCAAAATAAAATACAGAATCAACCTAAAGCGAATTTAAAATCGATTAGAAGTTTAATTAAAAATAATTCTAGTTTACAATGCTACAGATACAAAAGAGTACAATTGGTATTTAGGTCTTAATTGTTTATCGCATATGAATGCAATAAATTTGAATTGAAGAAGTGAATGAGGAAGTTAAAATGTTTGGTTTTTAATATTCAATGCAGAATAAATAAAACACATGAAGTATATAAATTAAATCTCATTCAAATGTCATCAGTTAGATCAATTTTCATCAATATGAATGCAATTTGCCTTGAAAAAATTTTAGTTTTACAAGATCTGTCAATTCACTGCTATTCCTCATTTGTCGTTTGTGTAAATAATCAACAAGAAAATGAAAATGTCACAAAATTGTGAATAAAATCTCACCATCACGAGTGGTCATTAAAAGTGACTCTGGAATGAAGCAATAATGAATGAAAATTTAATGTTTTCCGCATTTGTAAGTGACACTAATTGATTTTATTTGAAATTTCAACTTTATAATGAATATCTTGTATATTTCTGCATTTTTAAAAAAAAAACTTTTATGAAATATTGGGGTTATAAAATTTTTGAACATATATTTTTTGTTTAGATCAAAAAAATGTATCTGTTTAAATATGCCTATAGGTATCAATCGAAAAACTTGTCCGTTAAGTTTTGAAATTTAAATTGTGATTTGCACATCCCTTTTCAGTAATTCGAATTCGATTCGAAATTTTAAAACTGCGTTTTTAAAAATATTTTTTGTGAGAAAAATGATTTATTAAAGTTTTTAATACTATAAAATGAACTCTATTTCATGAACAAAACAACTTTTTTCTTCAAGAGTGAATAATTTTCAATTAAAGAATAAAAATAGAATTTTTAAACATTATTTTTGACAAACTTTTGAAAGTTCAAATAATTTCAAAACTTGTATTTGTATACCGCCAGACTTTTTGAATTCTCTAACGGTCCGATTAATAATATACTGAGCAATTATGATTGATACATTTTCTACATTTTGTAGGTGATTTTTTATTAAATGTCATTTATCTATTAATTAGAAAGCTTAGAAAGTATTGCTCAATCTATTCCTAATTATAATTTATCAAAAAACTATGTATAGGAATCTTTTGAAATATATGATAAAAATAACCCGTAAACTTCACGGACAAATTAAAATCAATTAAATGATATTTGTGCGAACCAATGGCCTCTCAAAAAAGTTTTCTCATTCTGTTTCTCTACACATGCGGTTCGCATATTCATATGTTATTGAATCATCAAATTTAATGAATTGAAATATTTTACTTCTAGTTGCTGTTGCGACAGTTCGCAAAATATATTTATTCACCACAAAATGAATTCAATTTAAGATGTGCAAATTTATTCAACAACTATTCACTGTCTGCAAAATAGATTTAAATAAATGTATATTCAATATATGCGCGCTAGTCTTTCTTTAGTTAACACATGTCTGAATTTTTACTTGTTGAGAAATGTTTTTCAAATTTGTTGTGTCCGACTTGACAACTGATCATATTCGAATGCTTAGAGCAGTAAAGGGAAGTGAGAGCGATTTTCTTTCTCTATTTAGAAACGTGCTGTTATCTCGTCACTATGTCTGAGATGTGAGTCATTTGTAGTCGTATTTTTAACTCGCATAAATAAAGACACTCACCGTCAGAAGTGGACACATCACACTTTTCACTTTCACCGTCTGCAGGCGGGTGTTTGTATAACAGATGTAGAATATTTCTATTTTCATCGACATACTCTTCAATAGGCTCTATGAAGTATGATCCTTTAGATGTTCGAAAATAGCCTTGCTGAAAAAATAAACAGAAATATGTGTTAAAAATAAGTAGAAACTTTCAATAAATGGGTTTGGCTGTCTTTTCAGACTTTTATCCGTGATGTGGGGATTACAATGGCATGTAGACGATAAAAAATAATGATGTGTTTGATGCGATTGGTAGCAAATTCTATTTCATTTTATTCATGATATAATGAATGAGGGAACATATTGTAGAAATTTTCAGTGGGCGATATTTGATTATTTTATGGTTTTTTATTTTTTATTGCGATCACACACATCTTTATAGAATACGATGTTCTCGATTTGCGTGCAAATTCAAATTAAAATTCTATAAAATATTCGTATTTATTTTTTATTGCTAGATTATTCGATTTGAATATGAAGTCAACTAATAACGACATCAAATTGTAGAAGCTTTTATGAAGTTTTTATGTCTACATCAAAATTGAGTGACTAGGAAACTGGAGCAACTACGTGATCAGCAACAAAAAATATTCAAAACGTGTTGATAAATTTTCGAAAAAATATTTATACGTATTGGTTAATGAACTAGTCATTCAAAATATTCTTAATTATATGATGCTTATATGTGACATTAAATTGACAGCAGATGACAGTAGTTTCACAATGTTTCTTTTAATAACTGTATCTACAGGAAAAGATTTAACAGACAGTTTTACAACAAACAAAGGGTCAATTTTAAAATAAAGGTCAATGATACAAGTTTGTATATATGAGTAAAAGATATTATATTACTGTCCTAGTAATTTTCTAAGTAAGCGATTAATCATTAATGATTTATAAACTGAATGCGTTTTCTCATCCCACACAAAAGTTTGTCATTATTTTCCTACAAATAAAAAATCTCAATTTAAACATATTTATTAAAGACAATGAAAGATTTATTATTACATTATTGTCATATGTAGGCAACTTTTAAATTAATCTTTTAATTCTTTTTAATATTCGATAATAAATTCATTCATATAAAATTTTCTATTTGATTGAGCAATTGAAATTATTTTGAATATTGTTGTTTTGACATGATCATCAAATGTTTCATGTTTATTTCGATCAACCGCATTATATGTATTTAAATACATACTTGAAGGAATTTTTATAAATTTTTAAAACGATAATAAGCAAATAAGTTTTTCACTCAGTATACTGTGTGTCTTTTACAATCTCTTCCTATTTTTCATTTATCTCAAAAACAATTAAAATGATTTATCAGAGACAGTTTTTGTTTGTTTCTTCTTGACTACATTCCACTGATGAAAGAATGTATTTATGTGAGCTAAAAAAAAGTTCGTCTCGAAATAGCCAGTTTACGATGTCACATTGCTTTGCTCGTTTCAAGATTTCTGCTTCTTTGTTGAAATGCAGACGGAAAAACATTGATTTATTAAGTGAATTGATAAAACCAATTTTAGTACGCAACCTTCACCCTCAGACAAAAATTTTCTCTCAGCAATACGAGCAGCTCGTGTGTGATGATTTATGGATTTAGTATTCAGTGAGTCGCCGTCGATTTATTTATTGTGAGAATTTTAGAGAAACCCAAGAATTGACATTGCTTATTTTCAATATTGTTTTATTTTCTTTCCGCTGAATTGTAATATTATTGAATTTTAAGAATGAGCAAAACAATTTGCCTACCAGAAAGAGATACAAATATAATTTATTATTCTTCCATCCATGTTTATTTTTTCTTGACCATTTCGCTCTTTTTGCTACTTTTCATGAACAAGATAAAATGAACACTTCATCTTTGAATATCTTTCGGCGCATTTTTAGAAAAAGATTTTGAAAGATAGATGCTGTATGAAATAAATACGAGATAAAAATCGTGATTCATGAACTAAGTGGTCTAATGTTCCATCTCTATTTGTATTTATGTCTCTTTCTAATCCATACTCTTTTTAAAAATAAATTTCAAAAAAAGTATAATTATTTTGGTTTAGTAATTTCAACTAATTTTTTTAAAAATCTATATCACTTTTGACTTATTTCTTTATCTCATTCCGGAGGTTTTTTACAAAATAAAACAGAACAGCTTGCATTAGTCTTTTATTTAAAAAATTGCAATTGTTACTTTTTTTAAAAATTGCAATGGTTTTTTTATATTTATATTTATATGGTTTTAAATAAACACCCTTAAAAAAAGAAAATTCCAAATTTTTTAAAAATTCTCTTTTTGAATTACCAGACATTTTGATACCACCTAATATGTTTTAAATGACTTATTTTTTTATCGCATTGCTCTCAATGAATTTTAAATTAAATAAAAGTTTTACTTGTAACTAAATCCGAATTCTGTTAGCGAGAAACGCTAATTTCTCCTAGAAATCGTTGATTTTAGGCGATGGAAGATAAAGCTTGTGGTCCTTACAAACGTCACCTATTTTTTGAGAAAATATAATGAATTTTGAGGAAACTTTTTAATATATGTTAAATAAACAAAATTTTTTAACTAAAAACGCTTGTCAACTACAATTTTTCGAAATAACTTAAATACACAAAAGTCTTTCTTCTGAATAATTTATTTTGAATATAAATAACCTAAAACAGAATTTAGGAAAATTTCCTTCCATTTCTCATTTGTAAATTTGAATAATTTTAGTTCTCAATAAATAAATTTCACTTAAAAGCAGTTGAGTGCATCGGTGGCCGAGTGGTTAGAGTGTTCGATCTGAAAAAAAGGATGTTGGCGATCCGGACTCAATCTCAGACGACGGCACTTTTTCAGACTTTCTAAAGTTTAGATACTTCGACTCCTCAAGCGAGGGTCCGCTATATGACTCTGATTAATTTGAACGGACTTAAATGAAAAATTATTATCAGCCAGTTTGGGCGAAATAAATAAATAAAAATAATTAGAAAGCAGGATAAGAATAGGAATCCCAGGTAGTCCTTACAAAAAAGTGACAGTTATAATGTTTTCGAAAAAAGTTGTGAGACTATCAAAAATTTCAAAAAAGTTTTCGAAATTTCAACTGTAACTTTTTTCTGTTTGGATTACCAAAAAACTATGTATATATAATGTCCTAATAACAAATATTTTATAAACATCTTGTAAAATAAAATAAGAGATAACGCTTGCTGCCAATGAGTCTTAAGTGTATCGAAAAAATAAATTTACTTTAAAATCAATTTTTTTATTATTTTATTTCTATTTTTTCTTTTTTGAATTGATCATCAATCAAAATCAAAAAAATATAACTAGATGAGATTTTTCAAAACAAACGTTTGTGCCGATATTCACGTCAATTTTTCTCTTTGCATGTCAAACAAACATTGAAAATAATGAATTCAAAGCACAAGCGCGATGTGGCAAATATTTCAATTTAATTCATTAAGCTTTCTCAGCGTTTGAAGTGTGAATTCGTGCGTTTGGGAGAGAAGTCTATTAAAGAGCATTTTCATCTCTATTTTACGTTTAGCTGTCATCTATTTCATGATCGACCATTAACTAATTTATTTTGATGTGAAACGTACTTACTTACTCTGAATATTTTTCATTGTCATTCAAAATAGAATATCTGAATGGTTTTAAATTCTATCTCATTCAATTAAATATTTTTGTTCACTGAATGATGATATCAATATATTCGAAAAATCTTTTTATTCTGATAGTGGAAGATTAAATTTCAAGGATTTGGATCAATCAATAATAAATCATGTCTTGTTCTTGACCTTGTTTATCGTTATTTTTTGTTTAAAATATTTTTAAATAATATCAAACACCTGTAAATTTATAATTATAAAAAAATTACTTTAAACCTTACTGATACTTGGAATTTTATTCAGTTAACACCGTAAAGTCGTAAATTCATCTTAATCTTTTTAAAATTCAATATTTTGAAATGTACGTTTTTGATGAAAATCTGACATTAAATGTGATCAAAGCTTTTGTCATGAAAAAGAAAAATAGATGAAAAAAGCATAATTTCCTGATTTTGCTTGATGTAAGCGAATATTTATGATGACTTGTGTATTGTGGAAACACTATTATTTTACCTTTTAATCAAATATGCGAGAAATCTTCGTGCCCTTAAAAAAGGCTTAGCATAAATTTTGTAATCTCGTAAATAACAAAAATATATTCAATTTTAAAAAAGCTTCATAAATGTTTATTACCTAATATATATTTAAATTTAATTTTTGAGACTACCTAGTGAGAAATTTAGTCCGGAATTTTCTAATATTTCCCCCGATCCGGACTAAACATTTTTTGTCCGGTGGCCGAAGAACTAGAAGAAGGACGGCTAAAAAAAAATTTCTCACTGGGTAACCAATTCTCTATAAAAGTCGTGGTAAAAGTCTAAGGGTGTCGCGAAAAAAATGAAAATAACAAATTAACTGTTGTTTTTTCTTGAACTTAAAAATCAAGTAGAAATTATTTAATTTTCCATCAAATTTTTTAATTTTTAATGAAAAAATATTTTTGTGTGCCGCGAGAAAATTTTTTTTGGTCGAAATGTGCCATGACTCTAAAAAGTTTGGACATCACTGATTTATGATAACTAATTTTACAATATTTTGGGCTATAATGTTCTAGTGACTATGTACTTCTCACATTGATGTGATTCAATTCTATCCTTTTTTACATTTCATAGAAAATTCAACAATTTACTAATAGATTATTTTTGTGGCAAGACTTCTGACGACGCAATTACGGTTTGTGAAGACTCAAGCAATATTTTTCAGCCATAGCATGGTAATATTTAAGAATATACTTTTATAAATTATACTAATAATAGTGTGCGATTGTTTCCGCTATAGATAGTAAAGAAACTCATGGTGTGAAAAACTTATTGTTGATGATGATTTCATCATACAAATTATCGATTTGATAGATTTGCTTAGACTTTTTGACTACCTTTCAAACGCTATTAAGAATTAGTAGTTTGCGCATTTATTTATGTCTCGAACAACGCAGACCTGACATATATTAGATGAACTACATTTTTGTGTCTATTGAATAATACACATTATCTATATAGAAGAGTTTTAAGTTTTCGTCTATTTGATCTCGTTTCTTATACTGGGTTGCTTTTAAAGTTACTATTTCGTAATTGAACACAAATTATTTGCAAGCATTGCTTTTTTTTCAATATGTGTACTTTACGAAATTTATATTTTTAGAATGCCATGTGCTGATGTTTATGGTCCAGTTTTCTACGATGATGCTATGTTTTTTTGCGAAAATGCGCTAAAAATCTTATAACACAATCTAAAAGCAAATGTTTTAATATTCATTCCTTTTTTGAAATCCACTTTTATTATTTTTACATGGAAAGTTTGCATGTATTGAATGAAGTCCATATGTCTAATAAGAAACAATCTTGCTCGCGCGAGAAATGAAAAAGCGTGCAGCCTTGAACTGTAATCATTAAATGGAGATTAGCTGCATGATTTCTCAAAAAAAACATCAGAAGATGGATATATAAATTTATTTTTATATACACTTATAAAAAATATTTTTAATTTTTTCGCTAAATCTTTAATGTGTGGTAAAATAATAAGAAAATCTGATATTCCAGACAGAAAAGTGCACTATGGGTCAAAATTTTAAAATGTATTCAGAAATTATTTTATTCTTTTTTCTTAAAAAGCACAGTTTGTAGGTGTAAATGCCGAAAAAATTAAGAAATTTTACCTTTCCAGCTCCGAGATACAGCCATTTATGTATAACGACCTAATAAATTTTTCTATTTCACTTAAACGACTGTAACTCAATCAAATCATAACCAATTGAACTAAAATTGCTTTTAAATGATAGGAATTGATTTTACGCACATTTTGATACCAAATATGTGCATATTTTTTAATGCATGTAGTCCCCAGATGTCAAAAAATCGTTCAAAACCCATATTTTATGAATATCTTTGCACTGTACTTGCTCCCGTTCCTCACAGAAAAGTCAAAATTTTCTAAACTCTTTTGCACTCGAAAGTAATAACAGAATTTTAAAACATGGCAAAATTTCAGATTTTTCGAACAAGCAGTTCCAAAGTTATGAGCTTTTCTTTATTAAACATAAGCCAATTTTCGCAATTTTATCGATTTTTTTGACGAAAAATTGATTTTAAATATTGAGAAACATCTTGGATTGATGATATTTTTGCTTCATTTTATAGCTATTTATATGTAAAATTGAAAAACAAAAAAAAATTCAAAAATTTCCCCTCCTCCATTTTTCACCAGGATGACATTTTTGATCATATAGTAAGATTTCATAATTTTTAATAATTAAATTTTACACCTTATGCATAACTTTAAAAACTTTTTCTGTTTGTTTCCTTATTTGTACAAAAATTACAACTTTTTTAAGATATTATGCATTAAATTTAGATAAACCATGAGCTTTCTATGACCAAAAATCTATATTTTTAACTTTAAATTATGCATCATTTGCTTTCTTAGTCCTTTACTCAGTCCAGTCTTGTCCGATTTTTATTTTATTTGACAGATATTGATTCAATAAAGAAATTTTTAAAAAGTTTTTACCCGATTTGTTGTAAAAATGATGAGTTAGAGGCTGTCAAAGTCAAAATTAGCTTTCTGGAGGTCTAAAATCTTTGTCAATGGGGTGCAAAAAAATTTCAAATTTTTAAATTTTATTTTTATGACTTTTTTCGATAATTTAGGTCCATAGAAGACGTTTTAAGCAAAAATTTTCAAAAAATTTGACATTTTGAAACTGTACAAACCCTCACAAAATCGTTTTTTGCTGTAGTTCACGGCTTCTGAATGAATTGAAAATTTTTTTAGTTAAGTCAAGTTGCATGCAAGTTGCACAAAAATATAAGTTAAGTATTCACATAAGTACCAAACCCTATTTTAGGACGCATTAAAAATTTGTTTTTGTTTTAAAAAAAGTAAAGTTCGCCATTTGTATGTTTACTTGACTAGCATTCTTGACTTGATTTTTGTTCAACTTGCATGCAAGTGAAAATTAATTTCTGCATAAAAAAGAGAGAAAAAATTTAAAATTTTAAGAGTATTTTTAAATCTTTTATGAAATTTGACTTTTTCTATTTATTTCTTAGATAGATTTTACTACTTGATTGCCTACTTGACTGTAACTTGCGTGCAAGTTGACTTGACAAAGATTTCTCTAATTCATTCAAATTTTGCTTATTTCAATCAAAATTCGATAGATCCATATGAAAGTCAGTAATTTGAATAAATTAAAGAAATTTTTTTAGCAAGTCAACTTGCATGCAAGTTCCAGTCAAGTATCCATAAAAGTGCCAAACTCCTAGTTAAGGACGCATAAAAATCTGTTTGTTTTTTTGTTTTAAAAGAAAAAAAAATGTGTCATACACACGAAGTCATAGTGTTTTGATCACGTTTTTAATTAAGGTTTAAATGACTTCTTCTTCATGCTTGAACTGATAATTTTCTTAAAGTTTCTTCTTCCGCTTCTTTCTATTCTGTGTGTGTAATCAAAAAGATGTTGACATGTTTACAAAGATAGACAATTTAAGTGAGATAAAATTCCCTCATGTTGGATGGTGAAATGAATTTAAAATGAGAATGGATTTATTTATATTGAGTTGCTGCTGCTGCTGCTGCTATGCAATAAATGTGTATTGTTTGTTATGTTGATACTTTAGAAAGGAAGATTTTCTCTTATTATGACAGAACATGCACACACACGATGATGACAACAAAATGAGGGCAAAATTGATTTCATGGAAAGAATTCAATTGGATTATTTTTAAAATAATATTTTTTTCTTTCTTTGTAAAGGAAAGATAACTATATTAAATTTAAAATTAAGAAAATTAAACTTTTGTCAGTTTTTATTGTTTCAAATGAAAACTTTTATTTTCGAAATTAAAATTTTATTTTCGAATTTTTAAAAAATTAACGAATTCAAAAATTTTGAATTTCGTAATTGAATTTGTGCAAAGTGTGGAAATGAAAAGTATTTTTGCGATTTATAATGATTAATTTTCTTGCCGAATCATGTTTGTTCTTTCCTTTGGGTTTGTCCGTTTAAGCAGAAAGTATTTCGACAGAAAAATCCGCTATGAAAATTATAGATGGCGCATGAACATTTTTGAAAATCGTTTGAAGCGCCATCTACAATTTTCACAGAAGATTTTCAGCGAATTTTGTAAAAAAAACACTAAAACACTGATTTGTGGTCCAAAATGTACTAAACTACACCGTCTGCAGCACAAGCATGTAGCAGAAAGTAGCTGAAATGTTTGAAGTAAACAGTCAAGTCAGCTTTTTGTTACCTGGCCGATATGCAGGTCATAACCAAAGTTGTTACACAGGCAGCCTGTGATTGCCTGTGATAATATTTACAAAAAATTCTAGATGGCGCTTCAAAATGATTTAGGCGCCATCTTGCGGAATTTTTCGTAAATATTATCACAGGCAATCACAGGCCGCCTGTGTAACAACACTGGTCATAACAAGTGAATCATATCATTTGATTCACTTATTATAACTGCCAAGCCGCTACAAGTACTTTCACCAATTTTTTCAAACTTTTTTAAGTGCGTTAACGGGCGACCATTTTGTATAGAAATACCTTAATTTTTTGTATTCAAAAGTTTGTCTGTTTGATAATCATGAAACAGAAGCAGAAAAGCTTGATCTTTATATGCATGAATTCAAATAGGACTGGAAAAATCTCTATAAAAAGAAAAGAATGAAAATATGTAAACAAAGACATTTTCGAAAAATTTCAATCGCAAAATTAGTCACTTTCTTCTATGTTTCATGATGTTTACAGTTGACAATCATATTAAGGAGACAAAAAGAGATAATACAAGTTAATTTTCAAGTTTTAAAAACGTTTCTTTATAAAAATATTAATGATTATGAGACGATTGAACATAATTGATAAAAACATTTAAATGAATAGTTAAAAGTCTGCTAGAATCGTTTTAATGGATAAATATTGAATTAGAGAAAATGAATGCAGACAAATTTGATTATTAAACAAGATAATTAAGTGAAATTTAATCAATTTTCGAAAAAGGGCTAATTGAATTTCCACCAGGGTATAACAAAATAAAAACATGATTAAATGAAAATGAAAAGTTTTGAAAATTCTTATGCTTTTATTTTTAGAACTGCTTTGTGAGTTTTAACAAAAATTTTAAATTTTCGATCTTTTTTGAAGTCTAAAGTCTTTTACAAAAATTTCATCTTCTTATCCTTGACATCAATGTTTTTCTTCATTCAATTTTCACATGACAGATAAATAAATGTTAAGGAAATGCAAGAAATTGCAACTTGTCATAAACATAGATAAAAATTATTTCACTCTTTAAACTTCTGCCATCAAACACAGTCAA
>JACWBX010001860.1:72921-89574 GCA_014622435.1 Polypedilum pembai | reverse complement strand
AATCATCGGAAAATGAGTAAAACTTGTTTGTGTGCATGTGATTTATGCCTCGGTAGACCTCATAGTCATGAATCAATCTCATTTAAAGAGGGAAATGCAAATTTTATGACTTTAACTTTCCCCGAAAATAAAATAAAGTAAAGTATAAAAAAAAGTTTCATGGGAAACATCTCATTAATGCATGTTTTACGATAACATCGCGAAGCTGTTACCGAGACAAATTTATTCAACGGTTTTCGCTTGCTATGTGAAAGAACATATTTGAATGTGATGATTTTATTTCTTCCCAATTTTTATTGAATTGTGCATGGTAAAAAGAAGAAGAAGGGAAATCAAAAATAATTTTTAGTTTCTTGATGATTGGCCACAAAAGAGATGCATGCATAATTTCTAATAGAAGTAGGAAAGAAAAAAGGGTTGCAAAGTCTTGATTTCATTGTATCAAGTCAAATGTAAATATTGCAAGAATCAAAAACTGCAATTTCTCAAAAATCCCTTTTTCTTCTTTATTGTTATGAATTGCTTTCATCTTCAACGTCAATTTTCATTTATACCTTTTCTTTTTATTTGATGAAGACTATTTTGCATCACAAAAACCATTCATAATAATCGTCAAATGATTCACAACTGAAAGAATCAAAATTGATTGCAATGAGAGTGAGAGAGAGAATAACAACAAACAATCATTAAGGTTTCACACATGTGAACTCATGCACTGCACGATAACGATGAAAATTATGCAAGAACTGTCATAAATCATAAGAAATTTAATCGCTTCTTCGTGATTGAATTTGAAGGAAGAAAGAATAAAATAAAACTTGTTTCCAATTTCAAATTTCTTCCCTCATTATTGTTACAGCATCTTTTTATTCTTCTTCTGTTCTATAACTTACTAAACAATGGGAACAGTCTCCGAAACAAAAAACTCAACAGAGACTTTTTTGCGGTGAGTTAGAGAATTAAAATCCATTGTAATGTAATTCACAACATAATCTGATTCAATTGCGCGTACAATCTTACGCGGATGAATAAGACTATTTAGAAATTAGAGAGAATATAAAATGAAATTTTTCTTCTTTAATAATAATTCTTTTTGACGTTTTCTTAAAAAAAACTCGGCATAAATAATGAGTATAAAATATATGAGAGTATAGAGTAAAGATTAAACAAAAGTTACATTGAAAGTCTTCAATTCCATAGCTTCAATTGGATCTGCTCTGAATGACGAAATGGAGCCATGACTTTTAAGTGCTGTCAATGACGTTTTTTGTACCGATTTCACAGCAACATCATTAAATATTTCGATATTGTCAAAATGTTCCACATTTTGCTTACAAATATCAACATAGAAGGCATTTAAATTACTATAGTTACAGTCATAGTTGATTCGGTGTGCGATGAGCAATGCCGATTGTGACGGTGTTGACTGATTTTCATCTCTACCAAGTGTTCTTAAATTAAACAAATGTAAATCACATGGTAATGATTCCTTAAGCAATTTCACTCTTCGATTGATTTCCAAGCCATTGCGATTTATGTAAATGTTGACTGGATAATTATTAATTTGCATAAGATTTTGCGCATGAATGCTCGGCACTTGATATTGTTGTGGATGATGAGATTCCACTTTTTCAATTGTTAACCACAGACGTTGAATATTTGGCAAATTGTCAGTTACACCTTCTTCCATGCCTCTTTGATCATCAATAGGTGTATTTCTATCAATCATCACTTCTAATGTACCTGATTCTGGACTTGTTGCACCTTGTGCATGATCTGTTATGTATGTCAATCTTTGTTCACTATCTTGTATAAAAGCACCTACTGTTATTGGATAATAATTGCCCTCAATACCAATTCCTGGTCTCATAACTCTCTTTCTACGTTGCCATTGAAAACCATTAAGATCTGTGTAGAAGTCATTATCATTCTTAATGGGGGATTTAATTCTCATGAACATTTCCATATTCGCATGCCTTTTCTCCATATTAACAAAGTTCTCAATATAAATTCCCTCATCTAGATGTGTACCCGTCTTAAGAATTCTAATTGTGTGCGCTAATAATGAACCATAAATTACCTCTACATAGGATGCAAGTGGACCGTTTATCACCATAATTTTACTCGCCATGTCATTCGCAAACACATCTTTTTCGGGCGTCGTTGGGTCTGGCTTAAATAAATATGCTCCCGATTTTTTTACTGCCGTGTTATATGCTCCAAATCCAATAGTAAATGGCGTTTTATTTACGAAGCCATTAATGTTTGTATGAAGCTGTACTGAACCCGTTTTCTTATCGATTGTTAACTTGATTTTTGAGCCATCAAGCTCAATTTTTCCATTTTCGGTATTTGGGTTCTTAATCTCATTGTAAGTGCTCAATTCGTTTATGCTCGTTGTTGCGTATATGACATGATAAACTGTGAGACTTAGAGGCGGTAATTGAGCTAAAAAAATAACTTCATATTCATCTTTTCTCGTGACACTCTCGCCTGAAACATTTTCGAACATAAAGTTAATCTGAAATTTCATATCCTTGCCATCAGCATCAACAATTTTCACATTTGGAGATGAAACTGATATAGATGCAATATCGATACGATTTTGAGCGAGTGAATTGAATAAAATTATTTCAATATTTGACGATTCAGAAATTTCTAATTTTGTCCTTCCTGGAACATCGCTCGCTTTAGCACGAATATAAGCACCATCGATGAAATTCTGTTGATTTTTTTCCGATGACTGCACGAGCATTTCAATTGCTTGCTGCTGAATTTTCAATGTTTGTCCAATCGATTTGAACATCCGCTCTAGGTAATTTTTCATTACAGGCTGACGCGAGGTACCAGTGATAGCATCATGATGTTGAAATAATCCCAAATTACGACGTGCCTATTAATGAAAACAAAAGAGAAAAAATGAATATTCATTTTTAGATGCGCTGCTGATGAGCTTGAGCATCGATGGCATGAGAAAGAGGAGGAGTAAATAGAAATTGTCTTCATTACATTTATCAAATTAGCATAATTTTGTGCCAAATTCAACGCCACATCACCGTAATTGCCCTGCTTTGCTTTATTAAAAGCGATGGTAAAGAGAATCTCTGCATTCCTCAAATTGTGCTCGAGCTCGCGGCAAACAATTTTGACGAATGGCCTCTGGAAACGAGAAATTTAATAAAAATAAACCATTTGCTGTATGTCAGTTTTTAATAATGAATATCATTTGATGGATTATTATGTAAAGAATGAATTCAAGAAAGAATTGGTTGTGGATATTTCAATTACTTACTAATTGTACAAGTCAAGGTTTTTAATTTAAAGTGTGAATGTTTTGATTTCAGTTAAGTTAAATTATTTGACGTGATAGAAAGTGAATGATTAAATCAACAAACAAAGTTTAATAATGCAAGAAATATTTAAAAATAAAATTTAGAAGCCAAAACAGTTCTGAAACCTTGAAAATAATAAATTTTTGACCAATATTAAAGTCATTCATCATTATATAGCAATAATGACTTCAATTCACGCCCAACAAATGGCATTTCATATAATTAGAATGTCGTGCGGAAACTATCTTTCTCTATATGAAAAAAATACTCACAGTAGTAAAATATCCAGTCCAATAAGCTGCTTCTCCAGATGTGAAAACATCACCATAAGGAAACAAATCTCCTATCAACGTTGGAAAATTTTCCATTCTCTCTCGTACAATCTTAAAGTAATCTTTCGGAGTGCCGAACTGTAGCTTAGCATTGTTGTATTTTTCTCCATTGGCATTAACATAATCAATGATTTTCTTGTAATTGTATTGCATATCAAATTCTCCTTCTGTATTATATCGGAAGTCTCCACCAACAATTGCAAGAAAAACATTGTGTGGATAAAGTGAAGCTGACCTTCGATATTGTCCAATCAGTTGATCTGCTTTATGCGGAACGTCTCCATCATTTAAGTGAGGATACCATCGAAAATCAAAAGGTCCACATTCTCGTGCATTCGGACCACATGCGCTGTCGACAAAGTACATATCGAACGGCATGTTATGTGTTAAAACTGAGTACTGTGAATTTTTTTCGGAATTCCATTGTGGTTTCCATAGAAAATCACCATACTGCCTTGTAGCCAGCCACTCTTTCCAGTTGTAGTGAATTCTCTGAATAATCGCACCTTTAAATTCAAATGCCCCGAGCAGATAAGGAACTGTACTACCATGCCCAAATGGATCGATAACCCACGAGTGACTGGGTGTCACATTCAGTTGATGTTTTACCCACTGATGACCTTCAATGAATTGATCAAGCATCGCGTAAATGTGAGCATCCGCTTCATCTGTCATGACCCATCCGCCTGACATAATCTCGATCCGTCCTTCATGTACTAGACGTTTAAATGTTTGCTTCTGATCTTCTGATGCTTGCTCCCACCACATATTTAGGAAACAAATTTCTGTCCAAATGAATGACATATCTGGAAGCACAGGCAACTTTTTTACTGCAGAATCGAAAATGCCTTTGGTGTAAATCCTAAAATAATTGTAAATTTTTGGTATTTTCTCGTCAAATAATTTAAGGTTAAAAAATATTCTATTATTTCTTACTTAAAATAATCTTCAAATGTATTAAGCCATCCGGGATCATTGTGTGAATGTGGTAGAATAATAACATGCAATGGAGGGATTACTGTGCTATTTGCAATCTTTTCATATCGTTCCTCAAATTTTTCATTCCAAATTCCCTTGTTTTTCTTCCATTGTGCATCAAAATTAAAGTTCATATACTCTTCTCTAGTGTTGATGTCTGCTGATGACTCGGTGAAAACTTTGCATTGATTAGGGTACACTTTATTGCTATCAAATGATGAATCTGCGTTGTTTCCTTTCAAAACTTCTAATGGTGTTGATGTTCGTGGCGCTTCAGTAATTTCACTAAAATAAAAAAGGAAAATTTCTTCTTTAATGGATTTGAATTGTGAAAAGTTTTTTATTCTACAACGTTGTTGTCGTGGGTGTTATTGTGGTCAAGATTGTCGTGGGTGTTGTAGTAAAAGTCGAACCTTTACTAAAGGTGGCATAGGTCGCTTGTATGGCATAATCTTATGGTCATTGCTGGAAGCAGTTTTGTAGTAATTTTAATCAAGTCAGTAAGTCTTTAAGTCTATAAACCTACAGGTTATTTTTCTGTTGATGGTTTTTATAGAGTGAAGAAAGCTGCTGTGATTCATCAAGAAACTTATCAACACGTCTACGATAATTTTTTTTTTTTTGAAAAATTTTTTATGTGCCACGTTATTTTTACTTACTTTTGAAAATTATAACTCCTCCAATATTTGCGTAAAAACAGTGAATTTGGTGAATTATCTGCATAAATATAAAAGAAATAAATAAAAATAACAGTCAATGAAGCCGAAATGCAAAGAAGCGGCCAAACTAATCGAAACAAACGAATTCTCATGATTGCTATAATATTTCTAAATTGTGCTTCTTATTTTCACCGTATACGACACTTGTTTTATTACGTGAATGTATTTTTCATTTTGATAAGCCTTTATCTTATCAAAAAATTATTTCATTATAGATGTGATCAACATCGCAGATGGTTTGTTTAGTTGTTCATTCAAAGTTGACATTCATGTTTTACACTATTGCTTCTTTGAAAATGAGAAATAACAACATGAAAAAATTTAATAATTGAATTGATCTAAAAAATCTTCGTGAAAAATGTAAAAATATCTTCAGAATACAGCTGCAATTTAATGAGCTACAAAAATGTGTAACGGGGCTTCTCAAAAAAGATGTTTTTAAAGTGAATAAAACTGTTTGTAATTGAATTTACTCATACTGCGATTATTATATTGAAAGCTAAATTATAATCAGTTTTAATTGAATCATTTATCGCACAAAACTGAATAAGACGATTGTTGTTTAAAATTTTTCTTTTCTTTTTTCAAAAATTTCTAAAGCCCAATGTGAGCATGACAGTGTTAAACAATGAATTTTAATTACGAAATTATCATCAATAGATACCATCTGTGTGTGCCAGTTTCAGCATAAAAAAATTAATTAAAATGATCGAAATTTCTTCTGAAACTCAAAGAAAATAAGCTGCAGGAAATCTTAGAAAAAACAAAAATTGGGAAATTTCATACAAACACGTGTTTTCCTTTTTTTCTTTTTACTGAAACAACTTAATTAATTTGTACTTCAAACACGAAAAAGGAATAAAATTGTGTCGTGTATGTTGTATTGACAGATGAATAAATTCAAAAGCTGGTTCATTGTGATGAAAACAAGGCAAACACAATCGATAATTTTACATTTGAAAGAACTTAGTAACTTCAATTTTCTACTAAAATAGAGCTACTAAATTGTAGAATAGTAACAATTAGTCAATTTTCGTTTAAATTTCAATTTTTTTTAAAAAAGTTTTCAGATGTAAACTAAAAATGAATTTTGATTTTCATATAAAATTACCTGAGCTTCATCTTTTTTGTTTAAATTTGCTTAATAATGAAGGAAAAAAGAATCGAAGTATTTGTCATAAATTTCATTTATAAAGTGTCTTTGCCTTAAGCAAAAAGCTTAAATTCCACGAGTCGACATAATTATATTTAGGGAAAAGTTTTATGCTTGTTATTTTGACTGTTATTAGATGGAATAGTGAAGTTGAAAGATTTCATTTGATATTTATCGCTGCTTACTTCCCACTTAAAAGACTCTTTGACGAATTACATCATAAATTCTGATTGGCATTATTACATAAGAGCGACACAATGACAAGCGATTTGATCTCTCGATGGTGGTCTTTCATACGCAAATAATGAGTGATTTGCACACTTGATTTATTTCTTCCTCGCTCATTTACTCATTCATTGGCAGTTTAAGTTAATGTAATAATTTCATAAACGTGCTAATGGGCGTTTGGCATGTACTTAAGCTTCCACTGTCTATATTTAGAAGCGAAAGATGAAGCAATGAGCATTTTAAAAGCTGTATGCGAAATGAATAAGAGAAAATTTTAATTCGATTAAATATTCGTTCCACTAGTCTACATTTTTAACCAACATGGCACGTGCTCCTTTTGCGTCTTTCAATTCGTGGCACATGTTTATTTACTTTTCTACACATTTAAAATTGCAATTTTTTCTCGCTTCCTTTTGATGTGCATTTTTCTCTCTGTCGAGGCTACTCATGAAAAATTATTGAAAACTTTTTCATTTCCGGCCAATGTCGATGAAATAGGAGAAAGAGAAAAGATGATTTGTTATCGACCATGAAAAACTGCAATGATGATGAAGTGACCTTAACCTGATTCCACACAGAATTCAGGTTATCGAGATATTTTATGTGTTAATGTTTGTATAGCAGGCACACAATGTATGTGAGATCCTTCATCAATTTTGTGTGCCTGACATTCTGTTTACGTATATCATCATCCATTTAGAATGTGCTCACAGTTTTGCTTTGGTTCTAATGTGAGCATCGATAAGTTTATGTTGATTGAATAAATAATAAATATTGTTGATGACATTATATGACACTGCCAATATATAATGTGTGTATGTTTGTAAAGAAGGCAATTAGAGCCATTTGATAATGAAATATCATCACACAGCATCGCTTCATCATATGTTTTTCTTTCTTTGTCTTGACAAACACTTTGTTGTTTTATAATTTAATTTTAATGTTAATTGTATATGGTGTAACACCCTATGGCCATGAAAAAACGAGAGAGAGGAGAAAAATAAAACCCCTTGTCTGTTATGTTCTTCCTGCAACAGATTATTGACGAGTAAATTTTTATTAACACAGTTTTTTAAATGAAATACACTCATTTTGACTGTATATCTAATATTTCAATAAATATTGACATTTATTTTATTGCTTCAATACTCGATCATTCTTAGCATGGTTTAAGTGATGGAAAATATCAAAAATTTATAACAAAGTATAAATAAAAACGTGAAGTTGACTGTGAATTGCAGAAAAATTTCAGTTTTATTCAACCGTTATTTTTAAAAACTTTTTAATTCATTAAAATGCGCTAAAAGTACGGTTTTATGACGAATATTTTTTTCAATTTTTTATCTATAATATTTGACTAACTTGTATATCGATAAACATTTTTCTTTATTTATTTGCTTATATTACATGAAGTCCTTCGAGCAAAGTTGATGTGTAGACTGTTTCAAATATTATTTCATCTGCCACATATATTCACTATGCATGCCGTTACCCATACCTTGCCTAAATAAACATTTAAATACCATAATACGTATGAAAAGAGAGAGAAATGCTATCTAGGTCCACTTCTTCATTTTTTTCATGAATATTTTTATTTCTTTATTCGAGTAAAAAAATTCAATTTTCTTGAGAGAAGTAGCCAAAAAAATTTATAAAATTTCTTATGGAAATTCAATTTCACAAGAATAATATCTATAATTGACTTTTTCTCATCATCATAATGTTCCACTTTTTTATTCTCTCTTCCTCTTTAGTCGACAACAAATACCAAATTGGCCACCGGCAAGAGAGCATCACGACATGCTACCTCAATCACCAACAACAACAGTTAAAGCATCGTTGGTGCATCAAAGTTCACTAGAAAAAACTCATCGAAAGGCCAATCATGATACACCGCAAACATCAAACGTGAAAGGTGCTACAGAAAACCTATTTGAACTTCTCGAGCGATGCCAAAGTCAACGCTTAGACGATCAACGATGTCAACTCCCATCGTATTTCTCACAGGTATTTATATTACATCTATTTTCATTTTTCAATGTCAAAAATCTATCATCATAGTAGAAATATATCATAGTAGAAAAAAAATTATTTTCTCAAAAGATGGCGTAGTTTTATTTTTGAATTTTTCTGTAACGGTCGTTCATATTTTATTTTCTCTCTTTCATTTTTATTTTGATGCTCTTTTTAAAACTGAGAGAGCAAGAAAAAGTCTATGAGAAAGAAGGCAAAAACATTCTCTCAATATTTTCGTCAAATTAAAACAAGACGTCGGGCAAGTCAAACGTGTTTCCGCGATTTTTTCATATACATCATAAAAGAGTTTAACTTTTTTTCGAATATATTCACTTTTTTGCATGTTAGCAAAAAAATAAATATACAACACAAAAAATCAATAAGCAAAGTGGTTAAGCAAGTGGCTCTTGTGAATCTCTATCTTTTTCTCTGTCCGTATGACGATGATGATGAGAGATGTATTAATAATCGTGTGTATATGCAACTTACGTGCTCTTTAAGCCGTTAACAGCGAGCAAAAAAGAAGAGAAGCGAGAAGAAGTTTTTTTCTTTGCTTCTGAGAATTTTTTAAATATTTTATAATGTGAGTCGGTATAATTCATATAGTAGCAAGCAAGTGAATAAATAAATATGTGTGTGACATCATCATTAACATCAACTTGTTCGAATATTAAGCAGTTGTGACTTTTTTGCATTGTACGATTTCTCAAGGATCTCTCTCTCTCTCTAGTGTAGTGACATTGCAAAGTATAGTTTGGGCGAGAGAACAAATTCTATTTGGAATTTAAATCAAGCGATAAACAATTTTAATACACCATTCAAAGTTTTAAGATTAACAAAAGGCAAATTGCAGAGGATAAAAAAAGTTCCATGACAAATGCAATTTGTGTTTCTGTGAACGAGTGAAAAATACAATATAAAATTTTCTTCTTTTTATGTGACATTCCCGCTTTGTGCCAGAAGTGATTTTATTTTTCATTTTGTCGTCGTCTTCGATTTTATCTCAGCGGCAGTAACCAACAAAAAAATTTTTTTTCGTTTAAAAATTGAATTAAATGAAAGAGAAAATTGTTTATTCGGTCAGTGTGCCAGATTCGAAGAGACCGACGAAAGGCAGGAAAAAAGCGACAAATGTCTCATAATAATAACAATAATAAATGAGTGAATGAAATACCTCAACAACACCATCATCATTATAAGAGACTTCATGATATCGCGCAGCAACAAATGAAAAAAGCTTAAACACAGTGCTATTGCTATTGTGATACTATCGATGCCAAAAAAACATCGCGCTATTGTTTGCTAATTAGAAACAGACACATATACTCAATTCAGCTTCCTCTCCCTCCTTGTGACCAATTAGAGAAAGTTTAAGTCATTCGGCTTTCTTTCTTGTTTGTGACTCTTACTGTGAACTATAAAATCAAGAATTGTGGCGAATAAAATTGATAAATTCAACAATAATCTTACGCCACCATCGTCACCGCTTGTGAAGAGGTCAAATCACCTCTGGCGTGACATGATGGGCGTGCTTAGGCGAAAGGATTCGACATCAAATGTCGCTATGGCGAATGTCATCAATAACAATCGAATTTCCTGTCCTACAGGCAGTGTCACAGCAGCAAATCGTTCGCCATCAATCAGTATTTTGAGAAATCATCGATATTACTACAGCGAGGTTCGTAAAACTCTCTTTTTCATTCCCTTTTATTATATCTCTATTTTATCAATGAATTTTCGGGCGCTTATCAATTGTTCTCTTCAAAAAAGCGAGCTTGCAGACACGAATTGATGATGACTAAGTATCATGATAATGAAATGCGAAAATCGTAGAATATTTTCATTATCCCTTTCTCATGTGTTTGCACAAATTCATTCACTCATTGTCTAATCGGTGAGTGTTGTGCAAATGTGTATTGAAATTCTAAATAGAAGATTAATTTGCAAGAAATAAAAATATTTAACTAATTTCTAATTTAATATTTTCTCTTTACAAAACTTTTATTTGTTTAATCTTCGTTCAGCTTATTTCCTTCGTTAAAATTTGAATTTCAATTAACTACTGAATAGAGTTAAAGTTTATTTTATTTCTTAATAAATCCGCTTCACACTCAGAGCACTCAAGTACTCATGAGAATGTCATGAAATATTCAAGTTTCGAATCGTGTTGTAGAATCAATTTGATATTCTTTATAGATCAACACTTGGCAAAGTCTGAAAAGATTGGAATTGAAAGTTTCTCTACTCATCACACTTCATGAATTTTTTATATATAGTTTTGCTATGTGTGAATTCTCTTGAGTTTTTTTACGTGTTGAAAAATATAAATCAACCGTTAGTGCACATATCAGAGCATAATCATTATTAAACTCATCAATGTTTATTGATTTCGGCTAATTTTCGTTTTATTAGTGTAATAATGAGCCAATTCTTTTTGATTTGATTGCCGAAAATTGTTGGAAATACGCTAATTATTGTTTCATAAATTACTAAAACTCATTGCCCTTCCCTTGAAAAGCACTCACAGTTTTTTCCTTTCCCCTCTCTCTCTATATATTCAAAAGAGTCTTAAAGAAGATTTTGTCACTCGCATGAGCTGCTTATACATCTTCTCAAGCTTTTAAACATCTGATATTTCACACCTTAAGAAACTTTATGTAAAGCACTACTGCGTGCTACCCTTCAAAAGTTCTTTTACCTTTTCTCTCTTATTCTCTCATGTCGTTAAGTTGCTGACTAAATGAGGAAATATTTCAATCACATTTCACATTAAATTATAATTAATAACTTTAACACAACCGAGCCATCCATTCATTCATTTTACCCTACATAAGTCAAAAGGTGTATGAATCAATTTAATACGTACAAACAGCAAAAATAAGGTATCATATTGACAGCAGTTCATACTATAAAAAAGAGAACTTTTTCCTTATCGTACCATACGGCAGCAGCAATAAGTGAGAGAAAAAAATTAATATGAAAAAATGAATATTCAGGCTTATGGTTTTTGATAGATTGACTGCCTTTCACGCAGACATTTCTCTGAACTTTTTATATTTTTTTGATAAATTGAAATAAGGTTCATGAACCTTCAACATTATAAAAGTCAGGCAGGCAATTCATTTGCTAAGAGAACTGTGCTGTTATTATTTTATGTAATTTGCATTTTTACACACACATGTGGTGCATATAAAGCAATATTATGTCCATGTTTGCATGTACAGCCCATGCATTATGGCTTTTGCTTTCGATGTCGTTTCCTCCACTTCATTTTTCTTCTTCTTCTTCTCACTTGACATACATGTACATGAAGAAATTCTTAATTCACGAGTCGTTAGCACCATTAATAGTAATCATACCACATTGACGAACCTAACTGTTAATGTGGTCATCGACAATTATTTGCGTACTTGTAAAAATGCCCAACCTCCAAAAAAAAACTTCCATTGATTAATTTTGTCTCTCTTACTTGAGTGTGGTCGTGATTGTTTGAATTTACACACTTTAGGATATAATAAAAATAATGCGTTGGCTGTAATTGCGTGTTAGTCCTTTTTTCCTTTTCTCACCCTGCAGCATAAAACGTTCAAAATAGAATAATATAATTTCAGTAGGTAGAGAGCCTAGGCACATGCAGACATTTATTCGTGGGTTAATTAATTTGTGATAAATGTTTGAATTAATGCTTACTCGTGTATACACTAATGGATTTTTCAAAAAAAAAATTCCATTTCGAAAAATGATGGATTACATTTTGCAGGTTCATTGAATTCTGGACAAAAGTAAAAATTAGAATATGAAAATGATGAATTAAAGAAAGGAGCATAAGTAGGCATTGTTTACTCAACTGACAGCAGGTGTTTCATACTGGATAAAATTAAAAGGCTTCATGGCACGTCATTCTCATGTTTAGCCACTAAATTTGATTCTTTATGTGGCGCATAAATTTTATTCGAATTATATGGGAATCTTCTTTTAATTCCATTCTCTACCACAAGCCAAAATTCATTTTGATGTTTGTTTTTTTCCTTACACTCGTGAGAAAGTGTCACCTGCAAGGAAAAATAAAAGAGAAGGAGAGAAAAAATATAATAGAAGGAGGAGAGATTATCCTCGCTCTCTTCTAGCTATTTCAAAATCCCATAAGCTTAGTTTTATACTTGTAAGGTATTTTTTTATGGTGACTTTTCATAGGTTTGGAGAAAATTACCAGTGTAAATGGATCGAATTATTTATTATCGAAAAGTTTTACACATATCTTCAATGATTTTCATCATGGCATATTACTTATAACATTTTACCATCAAATTCGATAAAAATGCCACGCTATGCATAAGAAATTGCCATAGGAAAGAAGCAAAAAAGTTCTTCTTACAATTCAATTTCTCAATATCCGAATCAATATCGTAAAATTATTACGTTGATTGAAATTTAATGAAGCGAACCGAAAATGAAAAGTTCTCTGCTGTCTTGTCGTGTCTGTGTTGAGCAAGCAACTTGTTTGTTATTCTTATTCCGTTTACGAGCATTGAACAGAGAAAAAAGGTATCAAAATTCGAATTTCTTGTCATTGTCATCTTCTTTGTTGAAGATCTTGTTCACATTGGAATTTGGCACATGTCCCTAGACGCATGTATAAATATACCCAAAAACATTTTCACACTAAATTCACGAGAGTTAGTGAGAGTGAGAAAGGCAGATGTCACGAAGTAAAAAAATAAAATTTGATTATATAATCATGTCATTAGTACATCGTAAAATTTCCTATGAGCTGCATGATATCATCAAACCTTAACCTTGGCAAAGTGATGAATTTTTGTTTCCACACAAATTGCTTTCACGGTCTTTTTTAAAACATTTCTATCAGTACTTTTTCCATTGATTAAGCAGGAAATAATAGTCGAATGAGTTTTTGTAATGTGTGTTTTTGGAATTTCAGTATGTCAAAAAAACAGAAAATTACCCATAGGTAATGTTTATTGGATTTTATGTGTGGTTATTGTGTGTACACAAAAACTAAGCTTAAATTACATTTTTTTGGAGAATTAGTCATGTTGTCTTAATTCAATGAGCATGTGGCGAATGTAAATAGTGTCTTAGATCTAAATAGTCCTTGAGCTAAAAGCCATAGATATGCAGAAGACTCGTTTATTATTCATTTAAGACAAAAAAAATTGAGTTGAATAACAATAACAAAAGAACTAGAGCAAACTTCCATTCCACCGTTACAAAATTAATTCTAAAATTCAAATAAATTATCCATTTTCTCTAAATAACATTTTTAACGGGTTAAAACGAGTTTTCAATTAGCTTAACTGTGGTGCACATGTGAGTCACAAATTCGTTACTCAATACATCACACAAAAACAATAACGTAACTTAAAGACGAATTGTTCACTCAAATTACTGTATAAATATAAAAATTCCCATGGTATTAATTCACTCAGCCCTTCAAATATAATTATGCATAATAAATTAACTTAATTTGCTCTCTCTCGTTGGCTATAAAAAAGATTACAGCGTAATAATAAAAAAAGTGAGGGAATCTTCCCTTTTTGCCTTTTTCTCATGTATTTGCATCGTCAGCAAATGACGATGACCGCTTATAAGGTGCAGAATTTATGTGGAGTAGAAATCCAATTATTGTCTGAGACAGTGAGGCAGACGTTAAAAGTTATTAAGGCACAAAAATAAACCACCGAAGGAATTGCATGAAATGGGCATTTTCAGTGTGTTCACTCAACCCATGTATGACTCACAGGTATACTTTGGTATTAATTTTTATGTTTTCTTTCCCATTCAAAATTGCCTGCCTGTTCTTCATATCTTTGTGCTTGGCTGACTTTTAAGTGAGACAGTGAGAAAGCCAAGGTGAAGATACTTGAAAATTAAGGCAGGAAAATTTATGAATCTTCTTGTTATAACTTTATTACTTTTATTTCTCATCAAATCAAACAGTATTTTGTTATAACTTAGCTTGAAATTAATTCTTTAAATTTTTTATTTACATTCGAAAATTTCACATCAATTTTCTAAATTGTCATTTTAAAAGCAATTTAGACAAAACAAACAATTCTATATTCTTATTAGCTGTTTTTTTAGAAAGTTTTTATGATATAAGCTTAAGAGTTGACCTTGTAATATTCTTCAAATGCGCATAGAAAGAACGACAGCAAGAGAGGGTATTGAGCGGCAGCATTGTGTAATTACTGAACCTTAATTCCCCCTTCTACTTCTCCTTACTTCAACCGTGCGAGTGAATCTCTCACATCATCATGCTTTCTGGCATGAAAAATTAATAACACAGTAAGAAAACAGAACTGAAACAAAAGAATTTTAACCATTGTTTTACATTTTTGCTGTAAAAATAAAAATGCAAAGAAAACCGAGAATTTGATCGCTCAAATGTCGTTGTTTCTTTTTCGTGGGTAAAATAATGAATGAAAAAATTATTGTGTATGAGGCTGAATTTTTATGAACAGAACACAACACCGTGGATAAAATTAAACAATGCGGTTCTTATATTAATTCAGCTACGCCAACATCTCAAGTACTTTTTTAGTGTCGAGAGAGTTGAAAAATTAATCACATATGATGATGATTATGATGAAGTAATTTCCCTCAACTGTAGAATTTTTAGTTGTTTCAATGAATTCACAAAAAAATGTTCATTTGGCCGCGCTAATCTTTTAATCTCCATTTCGAAATGGAAACCTTCAAATGGATCTTTTTGAAACAATAATATATTCCATTATTGTTGATTTTCTTTGAGTGATAAATTTTCTACGGTTTCCGATGCGGACATGGAAATAATAACAATTTTTTTCTCTCTCTCTTTTTTAAAGTGTCTGGCTCATAACTGTTGCTTCATTGTTGCAATAGATGAGCACAAAAAAAACTCATTAAGCTTTTTTTGCAATAAGAAAAATTGAAATTTGAAACAATTGCACTGAATTTGGTTCTTAACGGTTTTTGTCGTTGACAGCAATTCACATTTTGTTATACTGTTGATCCTCTTAACCTCTCACGTCTTTCTCGCTCTTGCTAACGGAATTTTCACATATAAAGATTATCTGAAAGAGCCATGGGCGAGATAAGATTATTGTGGACAATTTCTTAGAAAAGCTTTTCTTCATTCGAAAAAGATGAAAGAGAAAATCAATTTAGAAACATTAAAATGTCATTAGTTTCATTCAATCATTCTAGCTTCATATATGGCATGATTATTTTTGCATTATAATCATAATCAAGCATTTCTCTCTTGTGGCTCTTGCTCTTGCTCTAACGCAATGATATAAAAATATCATCACTGTGCGCTATGTAAGAAAATTCTCTTGCTCTCTTTGCTGTCGACCAAAACCCAAGTCGCACAACGAGATTATTATAGACGAATCTCATTTCTCCTTTAATCTAAAGTCATTGCAGTGACAACACGATGATTAATGGATTGAAAAGAAAAAGACAGCTTACACGCACAGTGTACATATAGTGTGAAGCATAATGATATTTTTGGAATAAATTTATTCTTATGTTTTACTTACTTTGGTTTATGCTTAAAGTACGATAATGGAAAATTACTAACGAAATTAATAGATATCGACGTCATAGCTTAAGAAACGTTTGATTGATCTCAGTATAAAGGCATACGGAGAGATCATTAATAATCAATAATAATGAAGAGCTATTATACAGCTGTTGAGCGGGAGTTATGAACGAACACAATCCATTGGCCAGAAATTCGAAATATTGAGTGGTAAAATAACAATTTTAATTCGTTTATGAACGGATTTGTGGTACTCAACAGCTGGCAACAATGCAAATAGGGTAGATAACAATGATTGTATAGTACAGAGAAAGAGTCGGGTGACTGTTTGCTTTTATCTGCTTTTTTCAAT
>JACWBX010001860.1:4005-57846 GCA_014622435.1 Polypedilum pembai | reverse complement strand
CTTAGTTAGAAGCTTATTACTCGTTTTAATTTACTTTAATTCAAATCGACTTATTTTCGAATATGTATTATGTAAATATAAATTGACTTTCAATTACAAGTTCTGACTATCAGGCTTTGATTTTGCCAATAGATACTGATCTGCAATACCAAAAATTCGCTTTAATCGAGTACAATGCACATGTACTGATTAATATCTAGTTTTACTCTCTCTTCTCATAATTTTCAATGAGAATAATGAAAAAAGTTTACTTACTTTTCTTCCTCCGTTATAGTCTGATGAGGAATTTCCACTCTTGTGTTTTCATTCTAAAAAGAAAGTGAATGAGTGCACATATATAATGAGAGAATAATGAAAAAGAGGAGACAACGATTGAGAAAAAAGAAAATTAAAAGATGGTGCTGAATTTTTATTGAATTCTTGTGAATTAATTTACTTCTCTTATTTAAAGATGAAGAGAAAAGCTTTCAAGTATGAATAAGTGGGTGATTTCTTTTTTCGCTAGAATAAATCTTCTTTTATCCAAATATCTAAATATTTAAGAATTCACAACGATGTTTTTAATATTATTTAAGAAATATGTTCAAAAAATTTGTTCATTTTAAGTTTGCACACAAAAACTATTAAATTTAATTTAACTATTATCTAACTTAATCTGTAAAAAAATACACACATACAAAGACAAAATTAAAGAATATTAAAATATAACAAGAAAAAAATTTGTATTTCAATTCAAAAGTATATGCTAATTGATATGTGAAACACATACACAAAACTGAATCAAAAATTAAATTTTAGATGAAATGAAACAAAAAATGTTGTGTTTCAATTAATATTATTTGTTTGCAATTTCAGTATAACTGCGATCCACCAACTCATTAAAGTACGCGTGAATTGCAATTAGTTGAGTATAATTAATTTTCAATGCAATTTGTGGAGTGGTTTTTTTTGTTAGTCGAGAATAATGACAATATTAATATACATAGTGATTTTAAATTCAAGGTTATAAATGCTATATCTCCATTGAGGTAAGTAGAGAGATAACAACTGTTTAAACGTTAAATAACTGCTTTAACTGCTATTTTTTTACTTCTCGCAGACTCACTGACTCGACAATGATCATGGTAAAACTTGGAGAAGCTGAAAACAATAATAAGTAATTATTTGGCACTGACACAAGTGAGATGTTAATCTTGACCATTTTTTGCAGTAAAAAGAAGGCGCCAATATTAATCAAAAAGAAATTCTCAAATTTTAAATATATTTTTCTAAAATCATCAAGTATTTTAAAATAAAGAATGAATGACTAATTCAAGCCAATTTAAGTCTCTTTAAAGTTTTAATCCTCCGCAAAAAATTTATTTACCATTTATATTCATCTTTTTTAGATAAACAAATTTCCAAGGATGATTCTATTTATTTTTCTTTGTTAATTATTCACATGCCATTAGCGTGAGCTGATTTAGTTGTTCTTTTGCATGATATAATTATTAAATATGTAGCTAAAGGAAACAATTTTTAAGTGTTTTTTTCATTTTTTAACATGTATTATATTGAAATTGAGAAAAGCAGAATAATAAGTAAGCGAATTGAAGGGGAAAATGAAACATTTTTTGAATAGTTTACATCAATTTTTTTCATTTAAAATATTTCATTTAGAGAATATATTCAATATGGAATGAATAAAGACACAATTTTTTAAATTTATCGATTTTCTCTCCTTCTCTCTCTCTATCCATCACGAATGATAAATAATGAAAGCATGGCTTGTTTGTTTGTTTTTGTCTCTTCACACACTGTAACATATGGATTTCCATTTTATTAGCAGTAACGATTTGAGATATACATTGTTCGTAGACAATTTGTGATACGTTGAAGGCATGTGTGCATAAACTAAATTAATTAATTAAATATGAATTAAAATAGAAAAACAATCATCAATTTACTTCTTTTCATATCCTAGATCATCATCATTAACTTAATTTCAATTTAATATATATATTGATGTTATTTGATTTTACTTTTCATTCAATTTATATAACAAGAGAGAATGATGATGGTGATGGAGAGATTTCATAAATTATAACTACCTCGGTTTAGTTAGAAAAAATCCTAATTTAAAAACTTGCTATTGAAAGTTGACGAGTGATAAAAAAATGTACTTTAACAAATGTAAAATTGGTTTTTATTTTATTTTTAATGGGATATTGTGTTTTTAGAATGATGAAAAATATTTCTTCATACACATTTGTTTTATATTGATTTTTTTTTTGTAAAAAATGGCAGAATTGTTGCTATTTTCATTACAATTGATTTCCTCTCAAAATCTCATCGGAAAACCAAAAAATATAATACATTATTTAGCTTAATGTAAAAAGTTGTTTTGATAATTACACTCAATTAGCAATCACTCATCGAATAATTTCATTAGTGGTATTTTATTGTTACAAAATAAATTGCGTATTGAGTGAATGAATGCATAAGGTGATGGATTACAAAATTAAAGAGTAGAAAAAAATAAAAGTGACGATAAAATTCCGATAAGTGAAAGTCTAATTGAAAACAGTAATAGTTTTCGCATAATCCAAAAAAAACCTCATTTAAGCTAATAATTATTTCATGTTCTATCCTCTCCTTCTTTCTTCTCCTCACCATCATTATAATTAGTTATATAAAAAAAATCTTTAACCATTCACACACAGGAAACAGCTTAATCTACATCCATTTTATCCTCTTTCAAATTAGGTTCTGCATTGTTTTGTTGCTGTTGTCCATCAGCAGAAGCAGCTTGTTCTGGTTGTGGTTCAGCAGTATTTTCTTGTTTCGTCGCTGGTGGTGGTGTTGGCGGTCTTGGCTTTGGACGATTAATTACGGAATTAACACAAGTTGTGAGCGTTTGATATTCATGACGGGCGTCAGCCAATTTGACAGGTGGATCTTGAGTTTTTCTCACGGTACTCAACTTACCGCGAGCATCGTCGAACCATTTTTGTGTTTTCTCAGCAGCTTCAGTGATATTTAACATTTCAGCTTCAGTCAAATGATCGTATTTTGGATCGCCACTACGATATTGCTCAACTGCTTTGTAAGCCATTTGAATTGCATGTCCGAGGTCATTAAAGGCTTGTTGTTGACCTTCATATTCATCGTGACGTGCTTTAATTGGATCAATCTTCTTATTTAACTCTCCTAAACGATTCCTGTATACTTCTCGCTCACAACTCTCTCCATCCTCATACAGCCAGTTTTCAACATCATCTAATTGATGGCAAATCTCCTCACGTGATGGCTCATCAGTGTATTCGAACAGATTTCCGCCCTCTTGCAATTTACCACGATATTCATAAACAAATTCTTCTAAAGCGTTTCTAGCGTCAACACGTTCTTTTTCTTGACGATCGTTGCTAATCATTTTGCCCTGTGAATTTAGGAAGAAAATTACGTCAATCGTTGCCATCTAAAAATACTTTCTTATGCTTATCATCACATACCTCAAACTCAAAATATTTATCAAACTCATGTTGAGAATATCCATGTGTGCGGGCGTTAATCGTCAATTCAACAATCTTATTACTTGACTTCTTTTTCTTTTTATCATCCTGCAAAATACACATGAAAAAGAAAACAAACATTAATATAAATTATCGTACATGAATATATCAAAAGATGTCACTATTAAACACTTCGTTCCAAATAAAACAGTGTAAAGTGCACAAAAACACAAAATTATGTATGAATGAATAATTTATTCATCGGTTCTATGTAAACAGGCACACACAAGCAACTATATGCATGGAACATGAAAAACAAAATAGCTAAATAGGCAGAATAAAGAAATAATAATTGTTGAAGAGTATTAGTGAAAAGGAGAGAGATGTTGAACTAAATAGACAAAAAATGAAAGATAGTGAACTAAAAATAAGCTCTTTGAAAGTGGATAATAGTGATAAAAATTTTCACATAAACTAAAAACGTACCGAAGAGAACCATCGTGAGATACGTTGTGTCCAACCCGTTTTTTCGTGCTCTTTCGTGGGACTTTTAATTTCGTCTTCACTGCTAACACCCTATATGTCAAGATTGCCCGTTCATTCATACAAGAGATACACACACGAAAGAATTATTAATTTTCATCATCAATAAATATTTTTTTTTCTATTTGGACAATATTTTGAAAGGATAAAAATAGATCAAATGTGAGGAAACATAAGAATATGTGTATTAAAAAAGATATCAGCACGATGGTCATCTTCACAGAGATACCATTATAAAATATGGATCTTATTAATTTCAATAATTATTAAATTTATTACACAAGTTATAATAGAATAGGGTGAGAGTAAGACACTTTTCTCTCATAGAGAAAATTTTTGAAATACAAGTAGCTACAGATTAGAATAATGCAAAAAATAGATGGGAGCGAGAATAAGGAGAAGCATGAAACAGAAACATGATAACTTACCTCATTATTAATAGGAGTTGTATCCATTGGTTCAGTGCCAGGTGAAGCTGTAGTATTTTGAGAATCAGGATTTGATGGTTGCTCATTTGGAGTTTGAGGCGTTGAAGGTTGTTGTGCTGTTTCTGTCTCATTACCATTTTGCTCTGCTTCCTGAACATCCTTCTTTTCAACCATTTGAGCACTAGCAACAAGCAATAAGCCATTATGATTAATTCTAACTTTGACTTTTACTTCTTGTGCTTCACCAGTTGCTGATGGTTTGACATCTTTAATTTGCCATTCTCCTACAATTGAAAATAATATAAGCATTTTATTAAGAGTTTAAATAATAAATAACATACCGATAAATGGATCAAGACAAGGTGCTGGATCCGCATAATACAATTTAATAGCAAAAGGTTCACGTCGATACATAGTCAAAAGACGACTGAATGGTGCAGCATGATTAGCAGGAAATACTTCCATATCAGTACGTTGACCATTTTCATTGTCAAATGTCAACATAACAGTATAAGGTTGAATATCAACTACACTGAAATCTCTAACGCGGACAGCTGGTGATAAAACTGCGCATTGAAGAGCGCCTCCACGAGAAACAGCCTCATCTTGATTCAATTGAGTGCTTGGTGTTTTACCAAAAATTTGTTCTATGAGATGTTTAACTGCTGGAATGCGACTGGAGCCACCAACGATTTCGACTGAATGAATGTCTTCTAATGCCAATTTTGAGTCTTTGAGACATCGTTTCATGCAAGCTTCGATTCGTTGGAAGAGAGATGCACAAATCTCTTCCATTTCATTACGCTGAATTGATGAATGAACATCAGTATCATTCATGAAGCACTCAATACTTAATGGTAGTTTCGTGCTGTTTGCACTCATTTGTTTCTTAAGTTTCTCTACTTCCGTCAAGAGACGCAAGTAAGCTTTTTTATTAGTACGTGGATCAACCTTATATTTTGTTACAAATTCCTTACTAAAATGATTGGCTAGCATCGAATCAACGTCACGACCACCTACGAGATCAGATGCAGATGCAAGCATCTTCAATTTCCCCTTGTTTAATGCACATGCCGAAACTTGGATAGCACTATGTCCAAAATCGACAAAAACTACATTACGTGGCTTTTCTTCTGGTGCCGGTAAGTCTTGCTTGTAAAAACCATAACCCAAAGCGGTAGCAGTTGTTTCATTCAATAGTCGCAAGCAATTAAGACCAGCAATACCAGCAGCATCAAGCAACGCTTTTCGCTGAGCATTCGTGAAATATGATGGAACAGTAATGACACAATCGTAAATTTGCGTTTTCAATGCATCTGTAGCGTCAATTTTAAGTTTGGTAAAAAGCATCGCAGTGATTTGTTCAGGAGTAAAAGACTGCTCTTCATCCATATAATTTGCACAAATACCAATTGAACCATCTGGACGCTCTTCAACACGATATGGTATGGAATTTAGCTCATTCTGCACAATCGGATCTCGATATTTTCTTCCTAACAGATGTTTGAATCCGCAAATTGTGTTTTTCATATTTGTCACTTGTTGGTTCTTTGCTGCAACACCTAGAGTACGATTTTTGCCAGTAAATGCTACACATGATCTAAAAAAGAATATATATTATTTTAATAACTTTTTTAAATTTGGTGATTCAATTTACAACAATACAAATAAATTATTAAGTAAAAAGAGGTGAAAAAAAGTTCAAGTACGTATGAGATGAAGAGCAATAAAAAGATGACGATATATCGTCAACTTGGCTGCGCTGAAATCATGTAAATGAAATCAAAATCGCCCACAAGGATATATGTATATGAAAAAGAAACACATAACACTTTTATATTTGGCATCGGTGAGAATAAATGTGAAGATGAATCATCTTGAGTGTCTGTGCAATCCTAATTAAAAACATTATGCACATGTTCACAATAAATAAATATCATGGTCGAATAGATATTGAATCTAATATTCTAAGCATAAACACATATTTTTTATCAAGAAAGAGAAATTTGCGGTTGCCATGGTCTCGCAGTATTTATTTATAAATATAACGTTAACAACAATCACTTTAAAAGAAAAGAATAGTAATTTAATGTTAAACAAAACCCATGCACGATCTTTTCAATTATCTCAATGAGGAAAACTTTTAATAAAAGTAATTTTTGCACAAAATCTTTCCATAATAATCATCCACATTGCTATTTTTGGACATCGCATGAATAAATAGTCTCTTTTTCACTCACTCTCTCTCTGTTGAATATTATTTTATATATGGTCAACGAAAAGTTTATTAACACATTTAATAGTGCACTAATCTCAAAAGTAGTTTGTTGTTCTCATTGCTATCAATGAAAATTCTATAGCATTGTTCATTTTTCAATTTATTTCATTTTCTATAATTTAGCATTTCACAAAAATCATTTATTTTCGCATTTGAAGGTAGAGATGAGTTAAAAAATTTTGCAAATTTCTCTTACTATCAATTTTTATGAACTTTTTCGATAATTCTCGAAATACCGAGTACGGTCGATCAGTAAGCAAAAAAATCAATAACAGACAGACAGAAGTATAGAGACAACATCAACTGCTTTGAATGTTTCTCGTAATTTCTAGAATACTCTACCTAACCTCAAATTCACCTCGACTTGAGCTTTTTACTGATTAGATTTGTTGACAAATGATACTTACGGTGTTGCTCTCAAGCTATAGTCATTTGTTATAGTTTCTATTCCGCCAGCTTTGGCGACTGCTATGTAGCACGATTCATTACCAAAATCAATTCCGATTACACTCATTTTTTTCTTACACTTTTTTTTTCGTTCTTTATTTTCAAATTTTAAGATGTTTTTTCGAGATTTTAAAGGCTCTTCTTTTTACTTAATAATTCTGAGATAAATATAATCACTAGTAAACACTTTTCTTAATTAATAATCTTCACCTTATTAGTTTTTTTGTAGGAATTTAATTTTAGTCTTCTTACTTTGTCGCTTTTGAAACATGAAATGAAACAAAATTGAATTTGAAGGAACTTTTTTATAAGAAACGTTAGTAGTTGAATACCCTTCTGAAAGTTTAATACCCATTTGCAATTCGAGGGGTTTTCAGATATTTCATAAGTTTTCTCATCCAAAACAAAACGTGAAAAGTGTGAAAGAAATAATGTTGACAGCAAGTAAAATAGTGTTAAGAAGAAGTCTCTTCATTAATCTTCAGAAAATATTACATTCACAAAATCAACACCGAATTCAACAAATTCCTTTTTGGAAAACAACAATTAGTAGAAATTATTGTGACGAACATTCAAAACAAGCTATCGGTCAAATACAGAACAAAAAATTCTTTCTTCAATTCACATGCAAGAAATGCAGCACACGATCTTCTCATTTTATCAGTCAACTAGCATATAAAAAAGGAGTGGTTATAGTAAAATGTCCCGAATGTAAAAATAATCATTTAATAGCGGACAATCTTAAATGGTTTAGAGATGAAAACACAAATATTGAAGATTTATTACGTGAAAATGGTGAATTATTGCAAAAAACTGCGGATAATAAACAAGTCATTGAACTTTTAAGTAATAAAGATGCTAATAAATCTTAACACAATACTTTATTGCATTTCGTTATTTTCATTTTAAGGCACTTAAATTCAATACTGGACAGATAAAAAAATTGTAGGAATGTCAAATATAAAAAAATGAAATTTATATCTTCTATCTCACTTTGTTAAATTAAAATAAGGATTTTAAAGTCACATGACTAAGAGATTTATGGCAACATCTTAATTAAATTGTGAATCTCGTTTATACTCGTTTCGGTTTGCTTACAATCGCATATTCTAATTGATTATATTTGTTGTGTTCCAGCAGTAAGTCTTCATCGCTGAGAACAACAGTTTGAGTGGTAGAAGTTGATGAGAAAGACATATTTGTGGAAGACGATGTTGATGCTTGAGGTTGTAAACTAGGTCTTCTGATTACACCATATCCTAAATAACTGTCATCAGCTAATCTCGATGGTGCCAGTTTTAGTTCTTGAACAACTGCTGATGATGAAGATCCTGCGGATAAAGAATTTATTGATGGTTGTTGTTCTTCAATTGGTGTTATAACTTCATAATCATCAGAAATTGAAGGTGCCTTTTTAGGTAATGGAATTATGGGCACGATTGTTGTATAGCCTGATGAAGTAATTTTACTATTGGTTGGAAAAAATTCAAGTCGATCATAATCACTTTCGTCCTTTGTAATCTCTAATTTAGAGTTATTATTAACACTCGTTGTCGCTGTTGTGGTATTATTCTCGTTAATATCGACAATTGAAATTTTTCTAGTTTCGTTGCGATTAAAAGATTTACTTCGTTGCCATACAAATTCTTCTAATTCATCTTCTGGCATAGATACATTTTCAGTGTGCTTTACATCATCAATTCCTAACGTCTTCCAAGCATCAGTAATATTTTCAATGCACTCATAGTCACGATATCGACCCAACATCATCGATTTATTTCTTTCAGGTGGCGTAGGCGGCGAGTCGAGGATTTGAACAAGTGTCTCCTGTTGATTATTATTTATTCGTTCATTCGAATTAACAATATGCAATGTCTTTCTTGGTGGTTTATTTGGAATGCTTATAAGTGATGTGTTTTTAATGACGGTCGTTCCCATTGTTGCAGCTGCCACTGAACCACTATTGTTCGGATTTACAAATGGTATTGAATCACTTGATGAAAGAAAACCGCGAAGAGATGCATGTGATGTCATTGAGATGTCAATGTCAGGCGAGTTGGGTGAAATTATAAGAGGTGGAAGAGGACTACGAGAGCCTGCTTCCATTGAGAGGGCTGCATTTAATTGATTTTCGCCACAATCGAGACTACCCGAACTATCACCATTAAGCAATTTTTTCATAGACTTCATTTTTGCAGACATACAACGAAAAATCTCTTGTGGATTCGAATTATCCAATTTAAGTACACCTTCGCCAGTTTCGCATTTTCTTCCTGCTTCAAATGTAAATTTTCCCTCTCTGTATCCATATTTTCTAATATATCGATAAGGCCATTTTGCAACAATACTTTCGTCTTCATAATTTTTAAGTTGAATTTCGGTCGTTGTCAACTCCAAAATATAAACTTTTGATTCTAACTTATTTTTAATCGTAATATCAGTTGGCATAAGAGTACATGTAAATTTACCCTCCGAAAAAGATGAGCAATAGAGTTCATTATATTCAACAATAGAATTTCTTTTCGATTGTTTTTCATTGTGAGTTTCGCGAAAAGCTACTTGCTGCAATGACTTAGTCCATAGATTCAACTCCTGTTCGTTGCTACATTGAAAGACTATTTGACCAGTTTTTGTAATGACATTAATGTTGAGTGCAGGAAGAGGTTCAGAATTTACTTTTATGCAATTTTCTAGAGTCACAAGTCGAAGATTCTTATCAGTCTCATTGTCACCGATTTCGAGTCGTTCAATTCCCTCGCTCGATCGTTTGAAAAGCATCACATAGCGTTTCTAAAATAAAGTGTAAAAAAAGAAACGAAACAGAGAAGAGAAAAAAATTAAACGGAAATGCCAATGTGCGAATTTTGTTTTCCTTCGCTTCGTATCTTAAGTGGTTGTGTGTTATTAATTTTCAATATATGAAAAAATGCAAGGAGTTGAAGAAATAATTTTTTCTTTGTAAATTGGGTCATTAAATTATAATTGTCTGCGCAGGTAAACTGTGTAAAATTTTTTCAATGCAGATGATTACTTTTAAATTGCACAACTGTTATAATGCATGATGACATGAGATATTAAAAATTAGCTATAATAGGAATTAATGTAATCACTGAAATAATTTTAACACACTTTGAGAATATCACATTCCTAATGATGCTCATAAATAGTCTCAGACGCTATTAGATGAATGTGACTGCTTACCTTTTTAACATTTTGCTTAATATTGTATCCGTTTTGCGACTTGATTAATAAATATCCAGATAATATTGGGGAATCAGGTTCTGTCATTTTTTCGCAATTTTCCAATTATCTTTCTTAATTTAAAGCTTGTATCTTCACATAATCGAAAATTGAGAAGTCAAAGATCTATCAAGTTATAGGAGTATGTTTAAATGGCCACAGATATACAAACAAATAATATTTTATATGAGTAATAACAAGACGACAAAAATTAAAATGCACAAAAAATAATACAGTGGTGCGCATTTTATGCTTATTTTAAATTTAAAAAAGTCGTTAAATTTTTTATTCATTCTTCTTTTCTTAATCACTTTCTATCATTTTTAAAATTTAGTTAGGTAATAGAACTTTCTAATATAAATATTATAAGATCATAAATATGGCATTTTAAGCAATAAACTGAGATTTTTTTGAAAAGTCTGATATATGTAACGATTACCTGAAAATTTGAAATAAAAAGCGAAACGCGATTTTAAAAATAAATTTTAAAAAAGTCTTACACATAAAATAATTAATTTTTATCGAAACTCGTGAATTTGTGTTTATTTATAAATTACACCACTAATTGTAAGTGCAAAAGTGTTCAATTACAATGGTAATGAGTGTGGAGACTAAAGAAACAAAGGAAACAAATAAGAATGGAAGAAAATCGTCCAACACAAACTCAGCGCCATTACCATCACCACCAGCTCAAGAAAAGGCTAAACAAAATATTCCCGAAGATCTCACACCAGAAACTTCAGATGATGACAGTAGTAAGTAGTTAAAAATATCGTAACGCAAATATGCATAATAATCTACGTTCCCTTTTTCTTCTCTTCTTTCACGCCATTCTGTATTGTAAAGACTCGAGGAAGAATCTCAAACAAAAAAATGGCAAAAGCGAGTATGAGGGTAAGTTTTTCCTCTTCTTTCAATCTCTTATCAATATTCTAATATCTAAATTGCGTGCAAAGGTCGTTTTCGTCAAATTGCTTTTGTTATTTAGTGATCACGATCCAACCCTAAATTTATTGATTTTCATTTGCAATCTAGAGTCACGCTCCAGACTCCACTGATCATGTCTCTCTGTTATACAATATTATTTTCTTTTACTTACACATGTTTTATCAATTTCATTTTTTATAAATAATTTTTCTCTACATGAATGAGGTCATACATGCAGTGATAAACGACAATAAAAATAAGAAATTTAAAATTTGAAAATCACCATCTTCTCATTTTTACATAGAAAAAATTCGCGTCGGAAAGGATTATCAAGCGATTGTTCCAGAATATAATCCAAAGCCGGAAAACATTCCTGAAAAAGCGTTGCTAGTATGGTCACCAAATGCAAAAGATATTCCTGATAGCAGAATTGAAGAGTATATTCAATTGGCTAAAGAGCGTTATGGTTATAATGCTGAACAAGCGCTAGGAATGTTATTTTGGCACAAACATGACTTAGAAAAGGCTGTTATTGACCTAGCAAATTTCACTCCATTCCCTGAGGAATGGACGAAAGAAGATAAAATTTTGTTTGAACAGGCTTTCCAATTTCATGGAAAATGTTTTCATCGGATACGTCAAATGGTTAGTTTTATTGTATTATTAATTTGAATGTCCATATTATATAAAATGTTTCATTTACAGCTTCCAGATAAATCAATAGCAAGTTTGGTTAAATTCTATTACTCATGGAAAAAAACTAGAAGTCGCACAAGTCTCATGGATCGTCAAGAGAAAAGAAAAAATGAAGGTGGCTCTGAAAATGGCAGTGATGACACACCTGATAATTCAGATGTTGAAGATAAGGTGAGTTTTTCATTTTCTTATCACATGATGCGGTTGAAGAGATTAGTACTATTAATAATTGTTGCTAAAACTATATTGAGACTTAATTGTATATATTAAGGAGATTTTTTTGAAATTATTAATATTTCCATCATCTTTTGCTCTTTAAAATGTGCGATTTGAATTATATTTTCTTCTAAAAACGTTGATACAAACACACTCTAGAAATTTTCGAGGCCGATACGAGGAATTATTCAAAGGACAACCGTGTCCAATTTGAATGCCGATAATTTATCGCCAAAATCCTCTTCTAAAAATCAGGTGCTTGTTCTAAGTTTAATAGTATTATAATGATAAAAATAGAATTATCGTAAACAAATTTATTTAATTTTAAAAATTTTACGCATATATTCACTTATTAATTCATAAAAACTCAATTCTTGCTTCATCTTTCTTCTAATCTTATATTTTATAACATTTTTGGTTTAATTTCAAAATCGCATCTCAAAAGTCATCATATTTACACTATATTTACATATCTATAAGTCTTTGTTATATGTACTTATCAATTATGCGCACATGTTCTATATATTCATTCTTATAACTAACATCATATTATTTATACCATTTTCTTTTTATTATTTTAAATTTGTCATTCAATGTTTATCATTTCTAGATAATAGATGTTTAATTACCTAATGTTTATTAAAATTTTCTCCTCTTTCCATTGCCTTTCTCTCTCTCTCTCTCTCTCTCTCTTTCTTTCCTCTTTACTCTTTTTTTTTTTGAATATTGATGAATGAAAATATTAATATTGATGATTTCAAACTATGAAATTTTATCAGGACGTTAAAAGAATGACTGGTATAAATAGAATTGAAAATAAACACGATACTGGCTACTCATCATCTTCATCTTCTTCAAATGGAATTTCCAAGCTGTCATCGTTAAATTGTCAAAATTGTAAGGTCTTATGCAATGAACTTAATCAAACAACGGTTGGAAGTTTTTGTTCGAGTTGCTTTCAGCATTGGAGGTATTAAAAAACTTTTCTTTGTTATTTTTGTGGCTCATTTCTATTATGTTTTTGGTTGTGGTGTGCTTTATGATTTATTTCCTCACAATTTTTCCTTTTGCTTTCCTCACATACTATCTCATTTTTATATTTTTCTAAATCTATTTGTGGTTGTTTGTCTTTTTCAATTGATAAATCACTGGAAATTGAATAGACGCACTGGAGAATTACGACCTGTGCAAGGGCCAAATGTTCAACGACCTCGATCAAAAACCAATAAACTCTATTATTATCAAGGATATCATGATGGATCGAGCAAATATAAAAGAAAACCGCCCAAAGGGATGTACATTAATCATGATGATGTGCTGAAGTTAGCTGCACAAGATCTAAATGAATCTATGACACCTCGAAAACAGCCAGTTCCATATAAATTTGATCTTTTGGCTGAGACTGATCGCGAAATCAGTATATTGTATAGTCAAGTAAGAAAATTTTCCCACTCTTTTGTGTCAATTATTTTCAATGTTCTTTTTTTATTTCTTACCCCTTCTCTATGTCAAGATTCAAGCAAATAAACAAAAAATTAGTTCTGTAAAAGCAGAAAATGAGTCATTTCGTGAAAGTCGTCTGCCTGAAGAAATTGCAATGAGTCGTGTAAATATTCGATGGACAAAAGATGAATTATCTCTTGCCATAATTGGATTCAGAAAGTTCGGTCAAAATTTCAAGGTAAAGAATTTCTTTCTTTATTCCTTTTTCGTGTCATGAGACAAGTATTTAAAAGTCAAAAATATTGTCATTTCTAGGCAATTTCTGAAGTAATTTCAACTAAAACTGAATCACATGTTCGTAAATTTTTTACTAAATACCGTAAAAGTCGCGATTTAGACACAGTGTGTCAAGAGTCACAAGCGACAACATCTGCCACAAGTGCACAACAAAAGAGCAATAGTAATGATGGAATGAAACAAGATATTGAAGTCATGGAGGTTGATATTTTAAAAACTTTCATAACAGATGCTTTAACAGATTAATACTAATCGATTTTTTTTATTTCTATTGTACATTTTAGATTGACTCTGATGATGATACAAAGAGTGAACAAAACAATGAAAACGCAGATGAATCTATCAATGGCACAAAAAAGAATAATGAGGGTGTGAAAGTTCAAAGTAAAGCTAATATTGTTGTGGTTACAACTTCAAAACCATTAAAACGCAAGTTAGACTTTTCTGAAAAAGCAAATGATGATGTTTGCATTATCGATGATGATAGTCCTGATAAAAAATTTGCACCAATGTTATTGAACGATAACAGCGAAATTTCAATTTTACCAATTAGAAAGTCTTCAGCTGATGGAAAACAAAATGGAAAAGCATGAAGAAACTAATCACACATATGAGAGATTCATTGACTATATATTCTTAAATTATCGATTAATCAATTAGCAATTTTTTTTATTTACTTGCTAATTGTCTTCAACGTCAACTGTCACAAGTATAGTAATAAGATTTTATCAATCAATTAATTTAATTGAGATATGATTAAAATAGCAAATGATCGTCAAGAAACTTAAAATTAGTTCATGAACATTCATTAAATTTGAGCAAACTGAATATAAAGTGAATAAAAAAATTTTCTTATAAAAATGATGACTATTGTTTTTTTTCTGTTATTTCAGTCTGAAAGAAAAATTAAACAATAACTCACTTTGTCTATAAAGAATGTTGATAAATTCATTTATTTTAATGCGTCAAAAAAGAAGGAATTTTTTTAACAAATACAAATCAGTTCTTATAATTTAAATAAAGAAGAAACAAGTTAGTAAAAATACCATTTCAATATTTATAATAAGTAAAAAATGTGTTTAAGCGATTGTCCCTAAAGAAGTAGACGTTATTATGAAAGAAGAAAGAGAGCGTTCATATGAATTTGGCCACTTTCATCTGATGATAAAACCTTTCACTTTCCTTCATCTACTTCTCTTTAAAAATGCTTCTTCTAATGGAACTTTTATGAAAAATTTTTTTTGATTTATTATTTAAATAGAAATAAGTAGAAAATGCATAATATATAAGTTTAGGCTTTTAGATAATAAATGTATAAAATGACATTTCTCCAATTTTTTTATCGTTGTTAGTCGCTGTACCAAAGAACATTTTTATGTTATGCAATAAAGGATTTTTGATTATAAAAATGGGCTGATTATTTATTATCATCAATATTATTAAGTTTTCTTTCCAAAGATGTACAATTTTCTCAATATGTATGCACTTTCATTCGTTTTAAAATTCTCATCTCTCCTGTATAAAAGTGTATGCATCCATGCTTTTGTATATAAAATTAACATCATTTTCAATGGAAATCAGAAAATGGCACTTCTTAAAACCCAGAGTTGACACTTAGTAAACGCAGTGTACATCTTTGAGACAAAACAAATACTTTCACGTTATAAAGATGATTATATTTTCTTTTCTATCATCTCCTTCCTTCAATTTTTATGATATTTATCAATTACTCTTTTTTATTACTTATTATTGTATTATGTCGTCCATTTTCAATGGGCCTTAAAAAAGTGTATAAACAAAATTGTTAATTAAAAAAGTGAGTGATCGAAAATCTATTTCAAAAAAAAAACTTAAACTCATAAATTAAAGACGAATGGGACAAAAAATTCTGTTTAAATCAATTTTTCCCAATGTTAAATGTTGAAAAATGATAATAGTAATAGAAAGGATAATAATATAATGATAATATTTTCTCTCTGTTTTGTGTCCAATTTTAATGGTGGAATTTGATATTTTTAAATGTCTTATCCTTTCATTCAATTTTTGATTCTTCACCATCAAAAGATTCATCTTGAATTGAACTGTCATCGCTATTCCGTTTGTGCGTCGTTGAGAGTCGCCCCGCTGAACTGAAATTCATGGATGAGCTACCAGCGCCGCGTCTATAAGGATAAGAATGAAAGGGTTTAGTAATGCGAAGTTTATAAGCGAAAAAACCTTTGAATGATTGAAAATTATGTTAGAAATTAAAAAAGCTACATGAATATCCTTTAAAAATCATGATTAAATGGAATGTAAATTGCCGTTAAAGGCTGATTATTTATCACTCTAGATGTTTACGAGATTTTTCAAAAGTCCGAAACCTTTTACAAATTTGATTGCAAATATCTAAACATAGTCGATTTAAAATAAAATGCTAATTAGCTAACCTTTATTTGATATTTTTTAATCGACCTTAAATTACTTGAATTTTAGGTATTTGTAAAACGGTTTCAGACTTTGATTTTTTCCAAGTCATGACTTAGAGGCTCACTCAATGTATGAAGATTATTAAAAATATTTAATGCAGGCTTAACACATGTATTTAAATGCTATTTAGCAACATCATCGTTGTTGTAAGTTCAAATGGAGAAATAATGTTTTAAATTGTAAAAAAAATAGATCAACAGTAGTGTTAGAAAAAAATTAAAAAACTAACGCTAAGAATTGTAAAGCTTTAAATGGAATAGTTAATGTGATTCCAGTATGGAAGAAAAAACAAATTAAGTAGGTTGGAAAAATTTACATTTAAATGTCAAACATTTAGAGAGAATTTTGCAAAAATTACCTTAATAGAACTTATTTTATTTATCAACTTTGTTTTAGTTTATGATTGCTTTATATAAGTAGTTTTTATATACACAAAATAGAAAAAGAGTTCAATAACAATAAACGTTATTAATTCGATACATATTTTTTTTTTATAAATTTCATCTCTTGTGTATATGCGTTTATATAATTTTTCATGGAATGCATTTTTGTATCGTTTAACAGGGTCAGTTCATCCTTTAAAAGTGCATGTTTTTGATATAAGAAAAATGTGTGTTTATAAAGATGAATAAGTAATAAATATTTTTTTAAAGAGTCAGAAGAAGAGATACGAAGAAGGCGATAATGAGAATGAAGAGAATGATGGAAGAAAAAGAAAAGAAATTTTGTTGAGATAATTTTATGTGATTCATAAGTTTGTTTTTTTTTTTCATTATCATCCTAAACGTATGTGTAGCTCACCTTAATTTTGATTTTAATGTGTTAAGTTCACGATTTAGTGTCTCTTGAGACTCAAGCATATCTTCCATATCTCTTTGAGCTTTTCTTTTCTGAGTTTTTTCCTTTTGAATTTCTTCTTCGGCTTCATCAAGGTTACGTTTAAGTATCTTGTTGCGGTTATTAAGCTGTAAAAGATAAATAAATTAAAATTATTGTTTATACATAATTAACACCAATTTGCGAAAAATGACATTACTTTCTCAATTTGTTCTTTATACGAATCAGCATGTCGGCGTTCATCTTCGATATTCATTGTCAACTCTTTAATCTTCTTTTCAAGTTTACGGTTGTTCTTTTGTTGCAGTAATCGTTCTTTAGCTTCATTTTCAAGCTGCTCTTCCAAATTGGCTATTTTCGCTTCAAGCGTAGCCATTTGAGCCTTTACTTTCGTACGCTGTGTAGTTTCGATTTCAGCTAATTTTGCTTTTAAATCTTTATTTTGTCTCTCGAGAAGGGTTCTTGCGTTTTCGTGTTTTTGTGCATTTGACTTTTCTGTAGCCAATTCGGTTGTTATCTGTTCAATATTTAATTGAGCCTTGCGATTTCGATCAACAAGCAATTCAGAATTTGACTGTTCTTCCTCTAATTCTTCTTCGAGTGCAGCAATGCGTGCTTCAAGACGACGCTTCTCATCAATCATCAATGAGCCTTTACTTGAATTATTATTGATCTCTTCTTGTAATTCGTCACGTTCAGCTTCTGCAGCGCGACGTGCTCGTTCTGAGCTAGCTAAATCTTCAGTCAATTGAATGACTTCAGCTTCGAGTACTTTAATTTTTCGTTCAGCTTCTTTACTGAGCGCAGCAAGTTCCTCCTTAGCAGCTTTAGCGTCCTCTGCTTCTCTTAAAACATCCTTCATTTGTCCTTGAAGTTTCTTTGCCTGTTTTAATGCATCTTCCTTGACTTTATTGTTCATTTCAAGTGTAGCTTCAATATCTTTAAGATCACCCTCTAATTTTTTCTTTGCCGCTACAGCTGCTGCACGTTGTTTACGTTCTTCTTCAAGCTCAGTTTCTAAATCACGCAAATTCTTGACAAGACCACGTCGTTTCTCTTCAGCCTGTTCTTCTTTAGCCTGAAGATCTCGTTCGAATTGTGTACGTAATGCTTGCATGTTTACTTCCAAACGTAGTTTTGCATCCTCTGTCAACTGCAAATCATCTTCCAACTCTTCATTTTGTGCTTTCAATTCAGCTAATTGACTTTCAAGAGCACGTTTTGCTTTTTCAAGCTCATGAACATTTTTGTCGGCAGTTCCCTGAAAGTAAAAAAAAAATTTTTGTGTGATTTTATGATTTTATAAAATTCCATAATGTTACTCACCTGAGTGTTTGCCAATTCATCCAATTCATTTTGAAGTGATTTACGCTTCGACTCCAAATCTTCAATTTTTTCATAAGCTTCATCGAGTTCGCGTGTCAACGATAGCACCTTTGTTTCTTTCTCACGTGCATCTCTTTCAGCAGCATCGCGTTCTTGTGCATACTGTTCACTTACAGCCTTCTCTTCAGCAACAACTTTATCAAATACTTTCTGCTTCTTTTCGAGTTCTAGCACTTTTGTGCGTTGAGCTTCGAGTTCAATTGTTGTGTCTTCGAGTTCTGATTGCAATTTTTTCTTGCTCTTATCAAGTCGATCATTGGCAGCTTGCAATTCTTGAATTTGCCTTTGTAAGGCTTCAACATCTTTATTGAGCTTTTTTTTCGATTCTTCAAGCTCTTTTACTACTTCGCCTAAATTGAAAATTGAAATTAATATTTCAAAGTTTTTTGTGCAATCAAAACTTACCTTCTTCATCTGCTTTTTTCTTTGCCTCTTGCATTTGTGCTGTTAACTCGGCCATCTTTCGTTCATAATTCTTTTTCGCCTCAAGATCTTCCTCAAGCTGCTCTTGAAGAGCTTCCTTTTCAGATTCCAATTGACGCAATTTCGAACTCAATGCCAATTTCTGACGGGTTTCTTCTTCAAGTAATTGCTGTGATTCGTTTAATTGACTCTCTATAGTACTAGCTGATTTAATAGCCGCACTTGCTTTAGTTTCAGCTTCCTCTAGCTGTTGTGCAAGTGAGTCAGCTTCTTGTTGAATCTTGACCATTTTTTCTTGCATTTCTGATCGGGTTCTTTCGAGCTCAGCATATTTCATCTAAAATAAATATAAATGTCAAAAGAATTTTAATTTAATAATAAATTAAACGTGCTAAAAACTTACTTGAACTTCTGAAAACTGCTGTTCAGCTTGCTTACGACGTCGATCATTTTCTTGACGTGATTGATTGACATTTCGCAGTTCCGTTGCCAAATCAGCATTTTCAGCTTCGAGTGTCTGCTTCTGTTTTTCAAAAGCCAATTTTGCTTTTTTGATATTCTCGAGCTGTTCATTGACCGTACTCAATTCCTGAGAGTGTTTGTGACGCATTTCCTGCAATTGTCCCTCATGGTTTGCAGTCTCTTCCTCGAGTGCTTTTTTAAGTGAAGCAACTTCCTGTTCTCTCTTAGAACGAAGCTCTTGTTGTGCTACAAACAATTAAAATTAATTTTATTTCCTAATTAAATATTAATTTTTAAAAATGTTAATTACCGGCAGTTGTATCGAGTGAATCAAGCAATTCATTCTTGAGGGCTTCCAATTCTTCATTAAGATCGCGTTTCTGTTTTTCAGCTTTCGCACGTGCAGCTTTTTCAGCTTCCAAGTCTTCTTGAACTTCAGCCAATTGCGATTCGAGCTCACGTTGCAATTTTTGCGCATTAGCTTTAGCTGCTGATTCTTCATCGATTCTCAAAAGTGTGTTAGTTAGCTCCTCTTCACGTTTGACTAACTGCTGTTGAATTTCTTCAATCTGAATGCGTTTCTCGTTCAATTGTTCTTTCAAATCAGCCACTTCAGTTTCGATCTTTCTTTTAGTTCTATCTGATTCTTGTCTTTGTTGATGATCCTTTCTCAAACGTTCTTCAAGTTCTGCAATAGTTGCTTCGTGTTTTGTTTTTAATTTTGCCAAATGTTTAGCTTTTTCTTCCTCTTCGGCAAGGGTCTGAGACAAGTCATTGGCACGTTCCTCGAGAAGTTTCTTTTCTTTGAAAAGCTTCTGATTTTGATCATCGATGATAGCAACATCTTCCTCATACTTTTTGAGTTTAGCATCAAGCTGAACCTTTTCGAGCTGCAATTTTTGTCGCGCAGCTTCTTCTTCCTCGAGTTGTTCTTCCAAGTCTTGAATATTCAATTGTAATTTTTTCTTTTCGTTATTAAGTGCATTGACCCGTTCCTCTTCTTCTTCGACACGCGCCTCCAAATCTTGCATCATCTCCTCAAGCTCTTGTTTACGCGAAGCCAATCGCATTCTACTTTCTTCTGCTTCAGCGCATAATTCAATTTCAGCTTGTAATTGTTCAGCCAGATGAGTCTTTTCTTCGATAGCCGTCTGATATTTGTTTTCATATTCAGCTGTTGCTTTTGAAAGTGTCTCAAGTTTTTCACGAATTTGACGTAATTCATCTTCTTTTTGCACAAGCTTCTCTTCTTGTTTAGTGACTTCCAATAATGGTTTAACTTTTGTATACAAACGCCACCATTGCCAATTACGCAATTTCAGATAAGCAGCACAGTTACGTTGAATAATTCTGATGGCATTTAATTGCTGCAAACGCTTCTGATAATTCCTGCGAGCCAAATAACCACGACAGAACGCTTGAAAGTTGACAATAAGGTCAGTGATCTTGTAATCACGTTCTTCTTCAAGATGAGCTAGCACACCAGCACGGAAGAAAATTTTTGATTGCCCCACTCGGTACAAATTGTTGTCAAGTTCAAGTGCTTGAATCATCTTTTCACAGGCCTTTTTGCCATCCATGAAACCTTTAGGAATGACATTAGGAGTAAGCAGTTCATAACGTTGACGGAATTCTTGGAATGGAATTCTATTTGGAAAACCTTGACGACAAATACGAATCCCTTCGAGGACTCCATTGCAGCGAAGTTGGTCGAGCACCAATTGTGCTTCAATCTTACCCGAACGTTTTTCATGATTAGGTAAAATACAACGAACAAAGTTTGGATTTGTATTTTTCAATGTATCCATAAGTTTAGAAAGTTGTTCTTTATATAAATGCGAGACAGTTCTAAACATTCCTTTGCGAGTTCGAGCACCAAATTGAGTGTCGCTGAGAGCCTGTTGAGCCATTCCAACGATTTCAGCATCTTTCCAAATTTGAACTACAAATGGATCTGCCGAAGATTGTAGCAATGAAACGACATTTTCGTTCAATGGATCCATGTTCTTCATAAGCCACTTTTCAGCTGAGTAATCGACTCTGCCTGCATAATGTACAATTGCAAAATCAGCAACACCTCGAAAATCGGTCTTCATGTATTTCGGATGAGCACTGTGGGCTGAAGTTAATTTTTCTACGAAAGTCTTATCAGTTGCTTTCGGGAACCAACATTCTTCATCGAGGAGTGCCATAATTCCACCGGGCTTATCAATCAAATCAATTGTTGGTTGCAAGTCAAGACCAAAGTCGATAAATTTCCATTCGATGCCTTCACGCTGATATTCTTCTTGTTCCAAAATAAACATTGTGTGATTGAAGAGTTGTTGGAGTTTTTCATTTGTGTAGTTTATGCATAGCTATTTAAATGATAAGATAAAAAACAATTAATAATATTGCTGGAATAACTTTTATAGATAGAGAGCATCATGACGCTTTTTTCAATTAAAAAATTGAGCTCAATAAAATAATATTTAAAAAAATTAAATTAAAAAAGAGATGCCTTGTTTCAAAAATTAATAATAGATAAAAGTATACTTGCCTGTTCAAAGGAATTAAGGAAAAATATTTCAAACCTAGAAAGCAATAAAAGATAAATTACAAATAGAAATAAATTCCACAATTTAAAATAAAATTTTTCACAAGTGACACTAACCCAGCAATATCCAAAATTGCAATAAATGATGCTCCTTGCCGTTTTGTTCTATCCAATGATCGATTGATGCGTGTAACCAGCCATTTGAAGAGTCTTTCGTAACAGGCCTTGGCAATAGCTTCAACAGCAAACTCTACTTGCTCCTTTGTCTGTGCTTTTGTGACATAATCGCGACCTACTTTAATGCGTGGTGTTAAGAATGCTTTTGTCATATCTGTAACACTCAACCCAAGTAAGTGAGCAACTTTCTGTGCAACAGTATTATCAGGCAAGGTAGCTTGATCGTTGTTACGCTCTTGTTTGAATTTCATCGATCCAAAAAGCAAAACAGCACTGACAATTTTGAAAATTGAATTGTAATCTTCTGTTGTCATCCCCATGATACCCATAGATTTGACAGTCGCTTGGAATTCGGCATAATCATCAACACCAGGCACTGGCAGAGGCCCATTTGATAAGAAAGGATAGCTTTTAATGTCTTCAAGAATGTATTTATCACGTTGTTCAGCAGTTGCACCAGCCAAAAGTTGATAAAAGATATGGAATGTTCGCTCATCAGAAGCTTGGCGAATGGCTCTTGATTTTTCCAGCAAATAAGTTTCAATATTAGCACCAGAAATATAGCCGGATGCATCAAAGTTGATACGAATAAATTTACCCTATGAATTATTGTGAAAGAGCTATTAGTCATCGAATAAATATCAAAACTTTTACCACTTACAAATCTTGAAGAATTGTCATTTTTAACGGTTTTAGCATTACCAAATGCCTCAAGAATTGGATTTGCTTGAAGCAACTGTTGCTCTAGCTCACCCTGTAAATATTGGCGAAAGAGAGAAAAAGATATGATAAAATTAGTAATCAAACATTTTTATCGCGCTTTCATATGATTCACGGTGTTAAGTAAACATTTTAGGTAGAAAAAGTGATATTCATGCATATCTACGTTTAAACCTTTTGTATAAATGATTGTGTGTTTATGTTGAAAACCCTCTTCTCATATATGAGTAATCAAAAGAAAAAAAAACTTCCGTGCGTATTTGTGCAAATGAATCAGATTCATTTGATTGGCGCTTAAATCATTTGAGAAGAAATTTTTCAATAAAAACTATGTGCGTTTAATGAGTGTGAGACAACATGTGAATTGTATAAACATCTCTGCAGCAAAGGAGTGCAACGTGAAACTAAATATAGAAATAGCTGGAAATAAGCAAATACATTATGTCTGTCTTGATATGACTATTGAAGGAATCGCAAGTTGCAAAGTATGAGAAAATCTAATTGGAAACAAATTGAGTGTTCATACAAAATAGGAAATGACAAATTGAATATGACTAAAATAACGTAAGGTTCATTCGCATGCTGTATAAATAAATAATAGAATTGAATTGATAATAAAATTTGATGCGTATAGTTTGTGGAAAAAAGTTTAAGATAAAATATATATGTATGTCTAAACATGTGCCTTTGTGTGTGGGATAACACACTGCATTGCAAATCAATAAATAAAAATATTTTCTCAAATTCTATTTTTAACAACAACAAAATATTGAATATACATTACCGCAAAAGTTGAACCACCCTGAACAGATATTATATGAATTTTTGTTAATTTTTTGTATTTTTGGAAAATGAATTTTTGTTTTTGTTTGATTTATGTATTAGCGATTTCGAATAGCGAATAGAACGAGAAGGAAACAGATGAGAAAAATATATAAAAGAAAATTAGTAATCGAGTTTCAACTAAATATTTGTTAACGGTAAAATGTGTATGTACTATATGATCTACAAAAAAGTGAAATTCTTTCCTAATTTAAATTATACTTACAATAATTAAAGCTGGACTAGGCCCCTATGAACAAAAAACATTTATTAATATATGTAAATTGATTTTTATGCACTGCATAATTAATTAATAAAGATACTTACAGAAATAGAACCTTTCGGCTTCGAAGCAGCTACATATGCCAAGTACTGAATAACTTTCTTCGTATTTTCTGTCTTTCCAGCACCTGACTCTCCCGTACACAGAATCGATTGATCCTCGCGATCTACAGAGAAATCAGATATTGTAACAAAATTGTGAAATAGCATGCAATAAATTATAAATTATCGTCACTAATAAAAACTTATCATCGATCTTCAATTGCGCTTAGCCTCTCAAAAACATCATTCAAAATGAAATCATCGTATATATAATAAAAAATGAAACCATATGCTCGCACTACAAGCGCGGCCAGTTAGTGAGATATATTTTCCATCAAAAAATCATATCGTGTGTATAAAATATTACTTTATGAAAGAAATTCCATTCCATGTTATTCACTAAGAAATTATTGACCTACATGAAGGTCCATGCGCCATAGCGAATATTTGCATCAATCAACAAATATAAAAATCAGCTTTTCATTTAATTGCTGCAGTTGCATGTGATTGAAATGGACAGACTTTTTGATTATCGCAAGAGAAAAAAAAGCTTCTTTTATTAAATTTCAATATATCTTTAATTCTTTTCTCAATTCGCCTTCAACCCAAATTTAGTTACATGTCCAATAAGCACATACGTGTGAGAGAAAGAGAGTTGTATGCAAATAAGACAAAATAATTTAAAACTTAAAGAGGGAATGTAAGATGAAGAAGAAGAAGAAGCAGCAACGAAAAAGACTTTTTTGGCTCTGCAAAAAAAAATACCTCCTTTTCTCATGTATCATATGTAATCAATTATTAGACGACGTGGTAAATACACAAAAAGGCAGTGCGTTTGAATGGATTATTGCAAAAAAAAATAAGCGAGAGAATCGAAATGAAAGAAAATAAAATTTGTATGTAAGAAAGAAAAAGTCGCTGACTTTTAATAATTGCCGAATGGTTTTAAAGGTAATATTGCCTGGTGCCTCTCATTTGTTGTGTCCAATACCATATTTGGCAGTATTTTCTGCTCAGTTGTTTTCGCATTTTTCTCTCGCTGCTCTTGACTGTGTTTCACACACAATTTTTTCTCTCTTTTTTCTTATTATATTATATAAACATGCCGAGGCATTCCGTAGCATTTTTTCATATTTAATTCCATCTTTGGTAATGCTTTATTTTATCACAGGAGCCTTCTCATGCCCCCATCGTCAAGCGCGTCAAGCTCAAGTCAATTTTTTTATTTCATTATTATTTCTCATGTGTACACTTTTTTTGGTATGTATTTGCGATTATTTTTCTATCTCACTCACTCTATATGATTTTAAGGTCGTCCACATAATTGAAAGTCTTTTTTTTCTCTCTCTCTCTACTTATTCATCTCACTCAAATGTTACTTTTTCTGCCTAGCTTGCTAGCATGCTTGTGTTACTTTTGCTGTTGTCGTCAATATGTCGCGGTGTTACCTCTTTCTTTTTATTATTATTCATCATAGAAAAAGTGTAAAAGAGAGAGAGATAGAAAAATATAATACCTAATTTCTTTTACAAAAACCACATTACCAAATGTGCGCATATAAATATGCATAGTAAGCAGATAAAATAAATTTATAAATATATGCCGCTAAGATATATATGTAAGATAAAGTACACTGATGGCGAATAATAATTGATTAATGCCAAGATATGACAACACGTAGCATACATTTTCGATTTAATTTGGCCGATTTTTTTCATCATATGTTGCATCAAAATCTCTCTCGACATTAAGGAAATTGACGATTTCATTTTTTATGTTGAGAGATGGCAAAAAAAATGTAGCGAATTGAATGAAGAAGTTGTAGTGAAAAAATGTTTAATATTTGGAAATGAAATTGAAAGAGAGTCATTACCTTGAAGCATGGATCGATAAGCTGTGTCAGTGATTGCAAAAACATGTGGCGGTACTTCATGTCGCTTAATGCCCTTATATCGTTCCATAATCTTCTCGGTATAAATTGGAAGTTTCTTATATGGATTTACAACGACACAGAAAAGTCCTGAATAAGTCTGTAATAAATTAATCAATGAGAAATTAATTTCATGGAAAAAAAATTGCTTTTAGCAATTTTCATAAAATGTGTCAGTTTCAAAGAAAATTCACAATCAATTAATTTTCGACAAGGTTTGTTTGTTGCAATGTTTGAGCTAAAATTCTATAAAATAATTTATTATTATAATAAATTCTCTCAATTTTGCTGTACTTTTTTGTTTTAATTTAAATTAAATATATGCATAAAGATTGTGATTGTCGCGTATAATACACATCAAATATAATATCCATGCATGAAATAAAGCCATTTATTATTAAAACTCTTTTTTAAAACGTGGCTCATTTGCAAGTCATTTGTTCATTTTTAGTCATTTTACTTTTTTGCCTGATAAGCCAAAAGTGACAATAATTAAATTTGAATTTTTCCATTGAAATAAATTGTATTTAGAGCATTTGTTACAATGTTCAATACAAATAAATATGGCCACAAAAAAGTGTTTGAGCGATCAATTGTATGAAATTGACATGAGATTCGTGTGGTGTTTACTGTGAATGTGCAATTACTGACAGATGAAATAAAATTTGAAAGCATTGAAAACTACTTACATAAATCAATCCCGAATAATATCGGTCTTTGATGTTGTGTAAGACTGATGCTTCATTCAGGCAAGTCAATTCGGCCATGTCTTCGACTTTGTCAAATTTTGGCGGATTCATTTTTTGTATATCATCTTTAAGTATCATTATGCGTTTTCCAGTTTCAGTAAGTTCCACTTCAACTTCATCACCACGTTCTCCTTTGATGCTTGCAGCAACGAACCCCTAGAAAAGAAAAATCATTGATAAAATTCTTATGGTAATTACAAATTTTTGCATAAATTAGTAAAATTCTTTCAACTTAAATTACATCATCATTTTTTATCAGAACGAAAAGAGAACTTTTCGCAACAGGTGTGTGCTATAATATACTCACGCTGTTGCCGCCGTAATATACATTCATTTAATAGCATTAAGCACACTTTGTTTTTCTTTCTCTTTCACTCGCGCAAACATTTTACTACTCTTTCTGTCTCATTAAAAAATGATAAACAGTGTGAAAGCAATTCCAAAAACAGAGTTCAGACGAGTGAAAAAAAGAGGCTGTTTTACATGACCACGAAAATTGCAAATGACATGAATATTAATAATAATAATTTAAATTGTACACATGTTAAAAACTTATTTTCTGAATCAATAACGGATTGAATTGAATCAAAAGAAAATTAATAAATTCTTTTGGTTATTTGAGAATAATTTGAAAGAATTATAGAATATAATTCAGAAGAAAACGAGTTGAAATAAGAATAATTTTGTAATTGACGTAGACTTTGTATCGTGTGTTAAATAAAAAAGTTGTTGATATTACAATTCATGATTAATACACCGAGAATGTGCATTGCATTGCACTCAACAAAGTAGTGGTTTTTTGCGCAAATGAAACAAGAAGAAGCCAATTTATCGTTGTCGCCGGTTGTTTGTAGAATGAAATAAAAAAAACATAGAAGGAGAATGAAGAAGAAGAGGAAAAACAGAAGTGTAAAAGAAGAGTTTAAAATTTGTGGAATGTTTCAAGTGATGTCATATTAATTTATACTCATACATCCTCATAATGTCGAAAAAATTAAGTCACTCTCTTTATCACTAAAAAGTCTCTCTCTTCCTTACTACTGCCACTGTCATCGTATTCGTGTGTGGATATTACACATTCCTGTTATTTTTAAAGACATTTTTCATCCGACAAGAAGAAAAGAAATGAGGGAGAGTGAGAAGCAGACAGACACATAACACAATATAAATGAAATTGAATTTATTTTAGAAAATTGTATGTTTTTTTACAGGGCATAACATACATATCGAAAAAGCGCATAAGATGGAATAATAAGTAAACTTGATTTTCAGGTTTTATTAATGATGATGATCGTTTTAAATGTCCACCTTATTATTATTGTATGCAGATCATCGAATTTCTCTCTTTTATGCGCGCGTGGTTGGTCATCTTTCTTTCTTTTAATGTTTAATGCAGCACATATTGTACTTCAAAAAACTTCTTTCAAAAAATTGTTTTTTTTAAACTTTTTTCAATATTTTATCTCTCTATTTTTCGATTAATAATATTTTTGTCGTTTTTAAACTTCGTACACATAAATAAAAGTCAGTAAGTCACATTCATTCATTCATTTATGATAAGACAAAGCAGATAACACAAATGTCAACTCTTATATTCTCACTACTGCATAATATCTTTATAAATAATGCATTTAATGAACAATATAAAACTTAGTAATTGGATCTGCTTTAAAGAGTTTTGTTGTTGTTGTCAACAGTCAAGCCTAAAAAGCGCGAGAATCTACCTTGAGAGAAAAAATAACGAATCACTCTCTCTTTGTACTTTTCTTAATATTTTTGTATATAAAGCTGATTTATTTTTTTGCTTTTTATTTGTATGTTTGTATGAAATCAGCGGTGAGTTAGCGAGCGAAGAAAAAGAAGAAGAAAAAAAAGATATTGTTGTGTTCTACGAAAGTAAGTAAGGTGACGGACGGAACAAAAAGCACGATTGGTGACTCATTGAAAAAAATTTACACCAATTTTTTTTCTCTTCGCTCTTCTCTTCTCTTGACTGCTGCTGCTGTTTCATCGCAAGTAAGTATTCCAGCAAAAGTGTAGTATTTTTGATTACGAAACGCTGTAGTGTTGGAAATATACAAAATAAAAATTAAAATGAGAAGAAGAGAAATAGGATCCTCCCTTACTTTGCATATTTAGCATTAATGAATTGAATGAGTGCGGTTTATGAGTAACTCTTACTTGAGCTATGACAGTCAGTTTTACTCGTAATGTTTATTTTCTTCTCATGAAATCACTACACGATACGATTGAGAAAGAGAGAGAGAAAAAGAATTAAATAATGGAGAAACAAAACTACAAAAAGAAAGAATATTCACGACTTAAATATGCGGTCGCGTTTGAATTTTGATCGGTCAAAAAAGCGGGTGCGGATGAATTGAAATGAACGATCGAGCGAACGAATGAGTGAGGCAAGATTAGACAGTTTTGTTGTAAATTGCATGACGAGAGTTGAAAACTAATAAATGTTAGAAATTGAAAAGTATTTGGCAACAGCAACACTACTACGAAATAGTTTAAAAGGGAGAAAATAAAGAATTATATCCGGCGTGAGAAATTTTTCCACATTTTCATAGACATTTTTCTATTCTGATTTCTCCTCCTCCTCCTATTCTCGCAACCGTCTTGATTCTTATCTTTTCACACACACGATAATAAAAAAATAAAAATTCTACTTATATGAGATATATAAAATGTTTAAAAAAGTATTAAGTACATATTTTCTGGTAACATAACAATTAAACAAAACCTATAGTGACAAATTAGCACATAAGGATGTAAATAAATACTTACTTGAGTGTCAGATGGAACCCAGACAAGTCGTTTCTGAGTCCATTCAGCTTGTGTCGCGGGATCATTAAAATTGCTCCTTTCGACACTAAGACACTTTAATTCTGGATCATTGCGGTCTCTTAAATCCTCCGACATTTTCGATAACTCTTTATATTCTGTGTTTCAGAATATGTATTTTTTTACAAGATATATAATTTACAACTTGCTTTTTTCTCTTTCACGTCTTGTTACTTGCTTGTATATATTATTTGATTTTTTTAACAAAATAACTTTTTGTGTAATATTTATATTATTTTTTCACTTTTTCTATGAGCTTGTTGCTTAAATAAAAAGAAAAAGGAATTCCACTTCACTCTCAAGTCAGAAAACTACTTTAGAACACACAAAAAGAACTCTGGATGATTTCTTTCTTCTTTCTTTTATTCTCTCTACACTCTGTCGTCGTCGTTTTATATGTGTGAACGCCGAAATGTGAAATTTATTTCACCGAAAATACTTTTTATTTTTACACTTTATCACTTAATTTATATATCTTTAACTAAAGAATGCTGAAATTGATGATTTATGTGTGCTTTAAACAATATTTTTTAGTCCGATTCGCTTAAAATTTTAAAATGAAATGGAGAGTATCTTGAATTGAATTCGTTCACACAATTTTTTCGAATATTTTTTTAATTTTTACTGTATTGGTGAAAAAGCGGTAAATTTTGAATTTCTGAACTTACGAACAAATCGTTAAAGAGAGATTATAAAATTGCAAAAAAAACCATTATTACTTAATCAATATTTTTAATTGCAATAAGATATTCTGAAATATACAAAATAAAAATATTGCTGAATAAAAAGAAATCATAATTTTGATATTTTAATTGAAATGAATGCATTGTTTTTATAGGGGACTACACTTTTTATTTTGATTTTTAATCCTATTAGGACGACTTAATTATTAATAAATTCTCACTATTTTGTTTCCTTCAGCTCAAAACTGTAAATAGTTTTGATTATAAAAATTAATAAACTATTATCTTATTTTGATTGTGTACTACTATCGTTCAAAAAATCAATCTATTTCATTAAGAAAGTCAATCACTATAAATTTATTCAATATGAAATTTTTTCATAAAATTCCACCGTTGCATATTAATTGACTTGTTTTTAACGAATAAATAAAATATCATTGGCAATTTATGTTTTATTGTTGTGTTTTTATTTTTATTCCTCCTTCTTCTTTTTGTAGTATGAAAAATCATAGTATTTTAGTAAGTAATGAAAAATGAAAAACTTAAATGTAATTAGAAAAAAGTGTTTTCTTCTGCCTCTACTTTCCACTTTCCAACACACTGTCTTCTTTCCTTTCTTCCTTCAAATTTCTCCCCACTTCTTCTACTGCCGGTCAAAGTTAAACATATACTTTATAGTAATATTTATATATTTTATCTCTTCTCGTCCGTTCAATTTAATAAATTTGTTGATGATGATGATTTATTTATAATAATAAATTGTCTCATGAGACAATTTTAAAATTAGAAAAAAATTTAATGATGAAAGATATTCTTCCTCTCGTTGATGATGAATTTTGAAAAAATCTTGATGTGATCTTCGATCAATGAATGAAAAAAGGAATCTGAATGGAATAATTATAATCAGCTTATCATCACAGATCTCTTATACAAAAAAGATTTGTTATGATTTTACAATATTGAGTTGTACTCTTTTACTGCGCGCTGTTCTACTGTCGTTGTGATGTTTTCTTCTGTCCATTAGGACAATTACCTATTTAATGAAAGAAAAAGATTAGGATGATATATATTAAGAGAAAATATTTGTTGCCAACAAAACTTACGGCTTATGTGGCCTTCCAAATTGCAGGCGAAGCAAACATCCACCTTCGTTGGACAGTCACGGACTAAATGACCAACTTCCTTACAGTTGTAACAGCTTATTTGATCTTTTTCGCGCGTGCAATCACGAGATTTGTGACCTACGTCGTTACAACGGTAGCAACGTTCTTCTGATTCTTGGCAATCTCGAGCCAAATGACCGACACGGTTACACTTGTAGCACTTTTGACCTGAGGAATAACGAGACGAAGCGTCTTAGCATCGTCCATTTTAGATTTTAAATACGCGTAACGCACACCGGTATTGAGAAAATTATTTATAGGATAATATAGAGCAATAGGAAACCATAACCCCTAATAAAAATTTTCTCACGAGAATCAAAATATTTTTAGTTTAAATATTTACCAAATCTGCTACCTCCTCCGAAATTCGAGCGACACTCACGCGCAAAATGGCCAGCGCGATTACCTAGAATATTTTAAAACTATATTTTTTTACTTTAATGCGAGTTTATTATGATTGAAAAATAGAGGAAAAAATCTTCTCGTAGTAAAATGGAGGAGAAATTTCATGTCAATTTTTCGCACCAACTCGCAGTGAACCAGATTAAATTACATTTGTAGCAAACTGAAGACATGTTGAGAATCGATTTGATTTGTTATTATCCTTTAACAACTTGTATTTATCGCTGAATTTAAATTTTATTAAATTTTCAGGAACAACAGAGCGTGTTTTAACCTTTGTTGAAGCTAAGAGGGTTTGTGAAATTTTGCAGCGATAATGCGCGTAAAAGTTTTCAGTTTTCATTCCCTTCCTGAAATTTCTTTCTCGCATTATATTTTAATTAATATTGAGCGTAAAGAAATCTATATTAGGTTTTAATTATTTCATTGTGAGGTATATTTTGATTGATTATTTATCGTGAATATCAAGAAAAATATTTATATGAATATTTATCTAATATTAGGAAAGAAATAAAAATTATTTTGTTTCAAAATGGCTATGAGCAAAACAACATCGACTTATAATCGAACAAATTGGGAAGATTCAGAATTTCCTATACTCTGTCAAACATGTCTTGGTGATAATCCTTATCTTCGAATGGTAGGTGTTAATTAAATTTCAAAAAATATAATTTTCAACAATATTAGAATATTTACAGATTAAAGAGAAATATGGTAAAGAATGCAAAATTTGCAGTCGTCCATTCACTATATTTCGCTGGTGTCCAGGCGCAAGAATGCGTTTTAAGAAAACGGAAATTTGTCAGACATGCTCTAAATTGAAAAATGTCTGTCAAACATGTCTGCTGGATCTCGAATATGGTAAGAAATTGAAATATTTTCCATTTACTTATACATTCAAATAAATTTATGTAAATGCAGGATTGCCAACTCAAGTGAGAGATACAGCACTCAAAATTCAAGATGAAATTCCACAAAGTGATGTAAATAAAGAATACTATCTACAAAATGTTGAGAAACAAATGGCATTAAATGAAGGACAAATGCCTGGAGGAGGCAAAGCTCAGCAAGCTTCAGATGTTTTGTCAAAATTAGCTCGAACGACACCATATTACAAACGAAATCTTCCTCACATTTGCTCATTCTGGGTAAAAGGAGAATGTAAAAGAGGCGAAGAGTGTCCATATCGTCATGAAAAACCGAATGATGTAGATGATCCTCTATCGGAACAAAATATTCGCGATCGCTATTATGGAGTGAATGATCCAGTAGCTGAAAAATTACTTAAAAGAGCTGCTTCATTACCTGTCCTTGAAACTCCAAGCGACAAGACAATAACAACACTGTATTGTGGCAATGTCGGTGACCATTTGACAGAAGTAGATATTAGAGATCAATTTTATCAATATGGAGAAATCAGAAATGTGACACTTGTGCCGAAACAACAATGTGCTTTCATCCAATTTACTAAACGATCTTCAGCAGAATTGGCAGCAGAGAAGACATTTAATAAATTAGTTCTTGGTGGAAAGAAATTAAGCATAAGATGGGCATATTCGCAAGCAAAACAAGCAACAGCCACATCTTCATCAGCGCAATTGCGTCCACGAATTGATCCTCGATTAGATCCAGTACCTGGCCTTCCAGACTTGCCGACACCAAATGACTACTTCAATTTAAATGCAAATGATATGATGGTTCTACCAGCTGGCGTCAAACTTTCACAAATTCCACAACAATTTTTGCCTTCATCACTACCAAGCACATCAGGTATTCATTATCCTTCAATGGATCCAAGTCGGTTAGGTTCGCTTCAAAAATAATTTCTATGCTCTATGTTTTTAATAAAATTAAATGATGGACTAAATAAAATAATGAAACAATTTTATGCGCAATACATTATCTTCTCAACTTGAGAGTGAAAATTGTTTAATTTTGTTGGCATTCCCCTGAATATTTTTTAGAAATAGAAATTTTTTTCACATTTTCTTGAACACAAAATAATATTAAGTCGAAATATTTGTAGTTTAGAGAATTATTTTGAGAGCAAAAATAAGTCCAATCAGTAAAGAAAAGCTGTTGTTATCATTAGAATTTGCCAAATACTGTACACATTAGTGATAGAGTGATGAAATCAAGATATTTAGTTTTTATAAAGTGAAAAGTAAAAACAACAACAACAAAAAATAAATATTTTGAAAATGAAGTCGTTTAAACTTTGATAATCATTCGCGCGCGAGAGAGAGAAATTAGCAAGAATCTTAGAAAAAAATATCTGATAAATACCCCATAATGGGAGTTTGTTTGTGTAAAGATAAAGTGGAAGATAATAATATTAGTAGTGAAGATGAAGGTGCAGATCGATATACGCTGGTCAGGCCGAATGGAAGTCAAAACGGAAATGGAAATTCTTGTAATAATAACAACAACAACCAGAGACTTTCTGATCGAGTTGATCAACTTGTAAAAGAAACACTTGATGTTATAGCAAGTATAGTGGATGATGAGCCTGAAACTCCAAATTCAATGCTGCTTTTGCATGACATTACTGACTCAATAAAGGGTTGGTTGTGTCTTGTGAAATCTCTAATAAGAGTAGTACCATTAGATCATCCTCTAGGAGCTAGTGTGATTGGTTTGCTTCTTGATGATTCTCCTTTGCCTTCAAAAGAGTCAGTGATAGAGGTTGCAGAAATGATTGAATCAAATACTACAATTCCTTGCGAGCGAAATTTATGTGTTATATTGGGATGTCTCGCTGAAAAACTCCTTGGACCCTGTTCGATCGCAATTTTAACTGAAACTACACTTGCCTATTTACTTAAAAACATTAGTTCTGATGAAGTTGCTAAAGACGTTAAACTTTTTTCATTAATTGCGATCGAAAAGTTTGCACAAACTGCTGAGAACAAAAGTTTAATCAAAAAGAAACTCGCGTCATATCCAGAGCATCCGCTATTAATTCTAGAAAAGTATGCAAATGAAACTGAAGACTATACAATGCGTCAGATTGGATTTTGTGCAAAATGGAGCTTAGACAATTACTGTGAGTACATTCATTTCTCAGTAAATATATATTTTTCGTTAATATTATCAACTTAATCAACTTTGCGCAAAATATGCTTATATGTCAAATATTTAATCCACTTATTCATCAAAAATATTGCTTTTATTTTTCGTCATTAATTTTAGTTTTGATTGAAAATCGGAAATATTCTTATGAGACTGGTAAGTACTACAACAATTAAATTAAAATACTTTTTATTATTCAAATTTTGCAAAACTAAAAAAAAATTATTTTTTATTTTCGACAGTTGATGTAGAGAGAATTAACGTTATGCTTAATACAAAAGACGTCAGTGAGTATCTCAAAATCTCGGAGGATGGTCTTGAAGCACGATGTGATAGTTATTCTTTCGAGTCCGTTCGATCAACATTTTCTGTCAAGTCTGGAGCTTGGTACTTTGAATGTTTAATTATTACGAGTGGTGTGATGCAAATTGGTTGGGCTCAAAAAGAATCACACTTTTTGAGGTAAATTTTAATTATAGAAAACTAATAGTTTACTAACGTTTTTTTTATTAAAAATAATTAGTTCTGACGGTTATGGAATTGGAGATGATGCTTATAGTGTGTCATTTGATGGATGTCGGAAACTTATTTGGTATAATGCTAAATCGACAGCGATAAATTTACCACAGTGGAAGCCAGGAAATATATGCGGCTGTTACATCGATCTAGACGCTAAGGAGGTCATTTTTAGTTTAAACGGAAAGGAGAGTTTTGTTTTTAAAGATTGTTTTACTGACAAAAAGTGAGTGAATTTATATTGATTTAGATCTTATTATAAATTTCTTTATTATATTAGTGTTGATCTTGGATTTTTCCCTGCTGCATCATATATGAGTTTTCAACAATGTCGATTTAATTTTGGTGCTGAACCTTTTCAATTTCCCCCAAATCGACCATTCAATAATTTCAATGAAGTTGCAGTATTAAAATCGCAAGATAAGGTAATATATATCACAAACATAAGTCAATGTTTTCTCTAATCTCAAATGTATTTGTTCTACTTTTTAAGATTATACTTCCACGTCACTTGTATCTTGAAGAGCTTCGGAAATTGAGTGTCACAGACGACTCATGTTCACTTTGTTTCGATTCAATAGCAACGATTCGGTTGGTGCCATGTGGACATACAGGCTTTTGTAGCAATTGCACGACCATGCTTTCTAATTGTCCAATTTGTCGTGCAGATATCGCAGATACGGAAGAAATGATTCAAGAAATTACCAATGCAAATCAAAATGCATCATCATGATGATTAGAAGAGTGTAAAAAAGAGATTAGTTTATGATTGTTACATTTGCCTAACGTACCCCGTTTTTATTTCCATTTTAATGTCGTTTATGTTTTTGTCTCTCGTACTTATAGAAATGCGATAATCACAGAAAATAAATGAAATGATAAAATTGTTCATGTTATTTTTTAAAGTTCTATATTACACATTATACATATATTTTTATATTTCCATCAACGAAACTTAAAATTATATTCAAGAAAAATCAAGAAAGGGAGAGATATGCCTATAAAAAAATCTAGTTCTTTATTGAATAGAGAATCTTAAAAATTTACTTCTTCCCTTAATTATTATGCATAATCGATATCAATAAAAAAAGGAACAGAATTGACTTTTTATTAAATTTAAGTAAACAACAATAAAATGAATTACGGAGTAGTATCAATAAAGTTGTTTTTTGTTAAAAGCTGAATCACAAATACATATTAAAAATAATCTCCGCACTTTCTAAATAAAAGATGTAAATTTTTGGAAGAAATGAAAAAATATCTCATTTCATATTTTATTTCAGACAACTTGCATTTCAACATCTTCATTATCTTCACTTTTATCGGAAAATTTTTCTTCATCATCTTCATTTACATCACTTGAAAATCTGCGACGCTTTCAAATAATATTTAATAAGTATAAGTTTATAAAATTGTTAATTTTCATTCAAAATTTCCTGGGGTGAGAATTCAATCTAACAAAATTTTAACTTGAAAATTGAATTCCCACCCCTTAAACATTTTTAAATCTAACGATAAGAATAATGATCCAACTTCAGAAGAAACCAGACCTATAGATCGAATCAAATTTATTGCATTCTTCGATCTTCGGTTGAAGGCTCTGCTGGAGCTGGATCTTGTGGGTTTAAAGGAGGCTGTTCTTCGCCATGTCTATCGCTTCTTCCAACGCCTACCTCAGAAGGATCGCCTGCCGATGGTGTTGGTTGGGTTCCAACAATTTCAGCATTAATGTATTTTTCCAATTCGGTCTCATCCAAGCAATGAAATTTATAATTCTTTCCAACAACGCAAATTGACAAATTCTTGTTGTTCAACTTAGTTTCATTTGGTAAAGTGCCTGCCAAAGCGCGAACACCATGATTAATTAAATCAGAAAGATTACAGTCCTTGAATTCATTCAAATGCTTCTCGAGATAAGTTCTTGCGCTTTGAGAGCGTGCACCAATAGCCATTGCTTTGCAATCGTAAAAATTTGCACTTGGGCAAGTCTGATAAATGTGTGGACCTTGATCATCGTAACCAGCAACAAGCAAACCAACACCATATGGACGACGGTCATAACGCTGTGTGCATACTTGCATCTTAAGTCCTAACAAGTTAATTAAACGACCAACTGGATGATTTCGACCATATGAATACTTATGATTGATGCATTCTTGACGCATATAGCGGCTAAAAAATATATTTTTATATTAATGCATCAACTATTTTTATATTAATAATCTTTTACCATAAAACACGAGCATCGGCAGTAATTCCAGCCATTGAAATACCAATATGATCATCAATACGAAGAATTTTTTGCTGATGAGCTGACAATTCTGATGTTGCTCGCTTCAAAGCAATCAAAACTGCATAATCTTTTGACTTTAGGCCCACAGTGGCTGATCCAAGCTTAACAGCTTCCATTGCATACTCGACTTGATGAATTCTTCCTTGTGGACTCCAAACAGTAACATCACTATCATATTGATTGCGAAACTAAAAGAAAATGTAAGAATATGATAAAAAGGTTTGACAATGATTCGCAACTTTTTTGTTGTCAAAGGTTAGCGACTTAAAATTTTCTCAATTTTAGAAGAAATACAAAATATTATTAATATATTTTGTATTGATTTCAATAAAATTGAAATTATAATAAACTTACCATAATTAATTAGTTTTGGAACTACAAGTTTTCTTGAGAAATTAAAATTTAGTCTCAGACTTGTTATTTTTTATTTTTTTGAATTGCAAACCAATTTTTGAAGAGTTGGGCGTAAATTTTCTAAAAATTTCAAATCCTGTAAAACCGTTATATTAAAGATTTGTCTCTAATATTTATAGCTATGGAGAATTTTTTCAAAACTAATCATTATCAATTACTTGAAATATTTTAGTGAAAGTAAAATTGTTCTACTTATGAAATATTTTGATTACTTGGGTCATACCATTTCATATTAGCTTAATTTCGTTAGAGAGAAAATTTTCCGCAATTCTTTAACTCTCACCTCTGTTTTCAACAACGAACAGAGTGTTAAGCATGAGTATTTTTATCTTCTTTCATTTTTTCTTTTCTACTACTCGTACGATTTGCAATTTTCTTCTTTAGTTTCATTTTATCGTTCAAACTCTTCAGACGTCTCATATTTGTGTGGTTCATTAAATACGGTTTTATATTGAGATAGTTATGTGATTTTCCAAAATTAGCGACTAGAATAAAATTATCAAGTATTTATTTTAAAATTAAAGTGATAGTTATCATAATTGTGATTTATTTAAAAAAATATATTCAAAGGTAATTTTTAAGTGCAAAAAGAGAGCAAGAGAGAAAAACTATTTTGCAAAATTTTACTTGGCAATGAGTAAAAGCAATTTTCTGTTGAAATAAGACTCGTTCGATCAGCCGATTACTCATGATTGGCTGTAAATTTGATGACGTTTAGTCATTCTTATGTTTTATGCTCATTTGTTGTATCAGTAGAGAACGATCGCAAAAATTTCTTTTTCTCGCGACATTTGGTTTATTTTATCATAACTTACTTCTACTCATATGACGTTTGCCAAACATAAAACATTCCTATTACATTTTTTATGTCTTTTTAATTGTGTGTCTTCATGTGTAAAAACTATTCATTCAAAAATAGAAAGAAAGAATTTATTTATTGCGCCACACAAGAGTAAAATTTTTATATGATAATTTGAGTGACCAAGCATACATTCTTAGACGATAATCTTAGATGGTTAAGAAAAAATACCTGTTATCTTTTCTCAAACACTTACGACAAAAATTCACACATTTCCTTATCATAAAATATTGACGAACGTAACATATGATGATCGCGCGGTCGCAAATGCTTTTATCACGCTATCATCGAATTTATTAATAATGCTTGGTTTTTCTCATTACACACTTATACAGGAATATTATATCGTAAAAATTTTACAAAAAAGAGGAAAAAGATATGAAAAACTTGTATGGTGAAAGATTTTTCTTCTTACACATCATTGTGTTCGCATTATGCATTATTAATCAGTGTACAAGCATTAGTGATTTAAGTCATTCAAATCCAAAAAACTACACACATCGACAGCAGAAAGACAATTTTCTTATCATTGATCATCTGAATGATAACGAGCGAGAGACGAGACTAAAATGGAAAAATCTCATGGGAAAGGAAACGACACTTGATATGGACAACAATGAAAGATTTGTTAACAGGTGAGTGTCATTGATTAATGGTCACACCATATATATAAATTGGGAGAAAAAAGAGACATTTCTCAAGAGAAATTCCACACACGAAGACGAACAAAATTTTATATGTGTCTAACAACTGTTCTTTTAATTCCTATATGAAAGGAGAAAATTGAGAGATAAAGTCTATCTAATAAAAATATCAAACTCAGACTCTTAAATTGATAATTTATTATATGTGAGGCACCTTTTTCTAAAAAAAAGTCATTTTTTAGGCACTTTTTCAAAAAAAAGTCAATTTTTATTGGCCACATGTAGGAAACAATTGAACAATTGATTTTTGATGTTCTGTATAAATTCAATTCAATTTAGTATGAAATCATGAAAAAATATTATTGATTTTAGAATTTTTGTATGATAAAATATGATAATTTCTGATTTTCTCAAAAAAGTTAAAAGAAAAGAAATTCTCAACATTCGCAATAGATAATTTATCACATATATCTATTGACCTTTCCATTCAATTAAATCATTTTCAGTTCTTTGAAATTAACATCTCTATGGCAACTGACAGATGGCAAAGATTTTGCACAACTCATTTTCAATGGGAAAGGCCTCATCGATTGTGAATATATTGATAATGGAAATGATATCGTTGGTGATTTCGTGAATAAATTCACTGAAGAATATCAATTTATTCGTCACGAAAAATTAAGTAGAACAAAACATGCAAAGAAGCATCATCAATATCAGGAAAATGCGAATCTAGATGAAGAAGTTCTTAAAATGAAGTCAAACGTAAAGTTAATTCAACTAGAAAAATTACAAGATATTCCCGAGCATTTACTCAGCCTCATGAATCTAAAGAAACTGAAAAAGCAGTGCAATCGATTGCATAAAAAAATAAAACAAAAGTTGCAGCAACATCATCATTCGGTTGAAGAGGAAGAATTCGAAGAAGATTTGAATGCCAAAAATGAAAATATGATACGCAGGTAAGAATGAGAGAATTTTTCAATTAATTTAAATTCGATTCCCCAAACGCGTGTTCATAAATAAATAACACTGGCTGCATTTTTCATTTTATTTTACTTCTTATTTCATTCATTTTTTGCATTTTACAGTTTCTTTTTGTAAATTTCTTATTATTTTTTCTTTTTTATTTCTTGATACAGAACAAAACGTCAGACTGATTCTTGGTTCTTGGCTCCTAATTCGAAATGGTGTGGTAGCGGTAGTAGTGCCAATGGTTATAAAGAACTTGGTCCTTCTAAAGCTGACACATGTTGTCGAAGACATGACATTTGTAAAGTTCATATTCCACCACTTGAGAAGCGCTATAATCTTTTTAATATAAGGCCATTTACAATAAGTGCATGTCGGTGTGATAGAAGGTGAAATTCAATATCAATACATTCAATTTTTGTTTTAATTTCATCAATTTAATTGCCATCACATGCATCTCAATTGCATCGTTTCAAAACTATAAAATCATTATGGTCAAAAACTATTATTGTCAAACAAACAGTAGCAGCATCAGCTTCATCCCTAAGCCGAGTAGAATAATTGATTTTCAATTTAATGCTTTTCCACTTTTAATGTTCTCACCCTCTCTCTTTTTTGATCCTCTCATATACACACCATGCATGAGAGTAATCGTAATGTATTTGTGTGTTCAGAAGCGACAATTTGAGACAAAATTGCAGTAGATTGAAGCCAAGCCAATTGAAAAAGAAGATTAACTTACACTCTCACACATGGCGGTGATGAGAAAGTGCTCAATTGTTTTTTGATGTGATTTTTTTTATTATAAGCTGAGTTGGTTTCAGAGATGAGAAGGATTTTCTTTATTTCTTTTGTTTTCTATCGTCTTTATTTTTCTATGAGTTTAAAAATAAGCAGCCTACACTTCTTTTCTTAATTTATTTTTATTTCAATGTTAGATAAAATTAGAAAACCAAAAAGTTATTATCACATTTTCTCTTATCACTGCGTGCTTCTCCGTTCACGTCAATTTGTAAAAATTAAATATAAGGTTTAGACGAGGTTTGAGTAATCTACTCATTGTTCCTTATACAAAATACTGCGGGATAGGTTGGACTGCTAAAAAATATTCAGAAATTGGAGCATTCTCTAAGACAGGTATTGTTTTAATAAATTTGATAATATCTTTAACCGTTTAAATTGTACACACTTTTCTTCTCTCTCCTACTGCTTTCAATCATTTTAATTGAAAACAAATCTATGACGTGTAAAATATAAGACAAGTGCTGTCGAACACACGACTACTGTACACATTATATTGCTTCTTTCGAGCGTAAGTGGGGCTTATTTAATTGGAGCCTGAACACAATAATGCGATGCAAATGTGATGAAAGGTAAAAATCTTTGAACCATCTCAATGAATCTTAGGATCAATAAACTTATGATTTTCAATCTTTTTGATTACACAATTCTTTTTGTCAAAAAAAACAGTAACAAAATTGTTTAAAAGAATGTCATTTTGTTCTTTATACTTTCTGATATGCGTTATAGTTGATGAAAATTCTCAAAAAGATTTTCTTTTTATACTTTTGCTGACTTGTCAACATTTATTATTTGCAAGATTCTTTCATAAATTATAAAAGAAACTTGCGTAGAAAATACATTGTATGTGTTCTCTCTGCATTGTATCAAAAATTAAAAATGCATGCATCAAATGATTTCTGAAAGGGTGCACATTTTTATACATATGTCATCAACATTAATTACTTACGTTTTAACTCCTTCCATTAAAATTCATCAAACGGCTTACCTACTTTAATTTAACTGAAAGACTTTTCCGTCATTATTTCCACTTAACGAGCTGTGAAAAGATTTCATGGTACTTCCCAAAAAAAAAACTCACACATCACAATAAAATCAAAAGACTTATATTTTTGCCTTCAAATCTCGTCTTTTGCTTACGAGTCATTGAATGTTTGAATTTACTCGTTCTCTCTCTCTCACTTCTTCGAAGCGTGATAATTGATTGACGCAGTGCATTCGGTCAATTTTTGGTCACATTTTGTTGATGTTGTTAATAGACATCATAAAAATGTGTTAGTTAGATTGCTCATATCAAATTTATAAAAATCAACCCAAAAAGATAGATAGAGTGAAACACTTCAATAATATTACCTTGGTCATAAATTCTTTTACAATCTCTGTCTCCTGCATCTTATACATACGCCACACACATATTCTCTCTGTTCTTCTATGAACCACACAATGGTTTGAAGTACCAAAGGCCAATTAACTTCACACACAACCACTTGAAAAAGGGATGAAGATGCGACCACTTGATAAAGTTGACGAGCGACAAATTTCCTCTATTTGCTGTAAAGGAGAATTGTTTAGGCATGAAATGCGTTTCATTGATGGCAATAGATGATGCATATTAGAATAAAATCTCAATTTCTTAGTTTTTTTCTTGTAAAATAAATTTTCTTACTTTCTCTCAAATATGTAGATTCAGAACGTGCTTAAAGATAGCAGATAGTAACGACAGTCATTTAGTTGGGAAATTATTTTTCAATATCATACAGACAAAATGCTTCGTACTGGTAAGTGTGAGATGATGATATGATGTAAAAACTACTCCAATAAATCTCTTTTTTTACAGAAATCAGTGCAGGAGTGTATTCTATACAGTTGGTGGGGAAAATGCTTAAAATTTAAGACCAAGAAGCAAGCATATCTTCGAGATAATCCAAAATACTAATTGCATGAATATGCATGTAAAAATGTATCTCAAAAGTTCCTCGAAATTATTGAAATAGAGATTATGTTGATGTATACGAGACAATGATAGAATAAATTTTATTCTGTTATGATAATCTTGCTCAAAAAATTTATTCATATTATAAGATTTAAATCATTTACAAATTATGAAATAATAGCAAGCGAAAATAGTTTGATAAGAATTTGTGAAATGTTCAAAATGAATAAAAACTTTTTAACAAAAAATAATCTCAAAGATTAATCTAATCTAAAATGATGGATTTATTTTTCAGTAGAGTTGGGCAGTGTGACTTTATGAAAAAAATATAAACCGGCAAAAATATTATTTTCTCATTGATTAAGGCTTGAAAAATTAATAAGGCATAAGCTAATGCTTATTATATTAAAATACTTCAACAATACATTAAAAATTTTAAGAAATCATAATGATATCAGCAATTTTCAAATATTTTTTTCAAAAGCGATTGGAAAATAAGCAAAAACTTGAATACCAGAGAAAAATCGAATTTGAAGAGAATGTTGATCGTTTATTACAAAATGATTATGAGAGTGATGAAAAAATTGAACAAATGCAAATAAAAGATGACAAATTGAAGTATATTGAAGAATCATGGGATCACACATTTAACAGAGGTAAGCAAATGAAATTTGACTAAAATTGACTAAAAATGATCAAATTACATATTTTTGTTAATTTTGTAGACGCAATTAATACTGTGGATAAAATGGAATATAGAAATACAACACGACATAAAAGATTTGATAGAGAGGTCATTCCAGGACAGAGATTGCGAGAAACAACACGATTCGTTGAAATTCGCATGTCAGACTACTTGATACCTGATCGTTTACGTAAAAGTTTTGACTTTAAAAAACAACCGCAATTGATTGTCAATGACTTTATTTCGTCTCAAACTCATCATTTTTTAATCGAAGAATTGAATGAACAAAATTATAAAGGAAAAATGAGATACTGTCTTTATTTAGAAGAGATTCAAATGGAAATTTGTTTTGAACGTTATCGAATTGATCGTGCATTTTTCGAAAACAAGGGCGAATATCTGCGACTTAAATTTGATGGTGCAAGTGAATTAAGACCTTCTCTCGGAATTGGTGACAGTATTCAAGTGACAAATATGTTTGCATCAAAAACATATAACCAAGTCTATGAAGGAATAATCCACCGAGTTGAGCAAGATGGCATTCTTGTTAAATTTCATGACGATTTTCATTATACGCATGATCGTAAAGACTATCGTATTGATTTTTTCTTCTCACGTGCACCTTTTATACGACAACAGTTTGCACTTGATCAAGTTACGTCGAAAAATGGTTTAGGTTTAGATTTTCTTTTTCCAAAAGATAAAATGATGCACAAAAGTCTCATTCTCGATGCCACTTTGAGCAAAAATGAAAAGATTTTGATAAGAGAAATTGAATCTGATTTTTATGACAAATCATTAAACGTTTATCAAAAGAATGCAGTCATAAATGTGTTGAGAGGCGAATCTCGACCATTGCCATACATTATTTATGGTCCACCAGGTACTGGAAAAACTCAAACTGTTGTCGAATGCATTAAGCAAATTGCAAAAAAAAATTCTTGGAGTTGTATTATTGTAGCTACTCCTTCAAATTCAGCTGCCAATCTTATTGTACAAAAACTAGCAGATTCTGGTTGTTTCAAAGCAAATGAGTTCGTACGGTTTGTCAGTTATAATCAAATAATTTCCGAGTCAATTCCTGAAAATATAAAACAGTTTTGTGCAGTGATTGATATTGGCCATGAAAAGGGAGATCTCTATAATTCTGTGAGTAAATGTTTTTTCTGTGCTATTCAATTTTTTTAAAATTGATTTTATTTTATATTGTATAGGATTTGACTGAAGAAGGTTTTCCAAAACTTTCCAAATTTAAAATAATCAAATACAAAATCTGCATTTCAACATTAGCAAATTTGGGTACATTGATGCATATTCGATTTAAGCGCGAGCAATTTACTCATGTGATAATTGATGAGGCTGGTCAGTCAATTGAAACTGAAACTATGATTCCGTTGTCTTTTTTGAGTAATAGAGGACAAATTGTTTTGGCAGGTGATCCTAAGCAATTAAATCCAATCATTAATAGCCAAGTTGCAAAAATTTGTGGTTTTGAGAAATCACTTCTTGAGAGACTCTCTGAACACAAATTCTATTCACCAATTTATGGTCCTTATGAAAATGAATTCAATTGCAAGTTTGTGACAAAGCTCAAGAAAAATTATCGTTCACTGCCATCAATTTTGAAAGTATATAGTAAATTATTCTATGACGATGAACTAGAACCTGAAATCAACGATGATAATTCACGTGAGCTTGAACTTTTACATTCTATTGAACCAATCTTGTGGAATCGATCAAGTGCTAACAAAAAGTGTGGCATTTATTTTGTTAACGTAAATGGCAAAAATATGCGAATATTAGGATCAACAAGTCTTTTTAATAATCAAGAAGCAGCACGACTCTTTCTTTTTACTTGCAAATTGAAACGACTTGGTATACCAATGAAGAATGTTGGAATTATTACACCTTATGCATTACAAGTCAAAGCTTTGAGAAGAATCATCAACGAAAGCATGCCTGATGACAGTGACGATTTAAAAGTTGGAAGTGTTGAAGAATTCCAAGGTCAAGAAAGAGATATAATTTTAATTTCAACAGTTCGTACTACTCGCACATTCACATCAAATGATCCATCTCAATATGCTGCAGGTCTAGGATTTTTGCAAAGTGGAAAAAGAACAAATGTAGCAATTTCACGAGGTAAGTAATTTAATTTATTTCTAATAAATTGAAATAATAAAAAAAGTTTTTTTTAGCGCGTGCACTGTTGATAGTATTTGGAAAGGAATCAATATTGTCTCATGATGAAAACTGGCGATATTTGATCGAGTATACGAAGAAAAATAATACCTATGTAACTGAAAATGTGACTACAACTTTCTGATGAAAAGAAAATTTAAAATTTCAAACTGAATTTTTGAAATAAAGCATAACAGAATATTTTTTTTAAAAAAAGGCCTGTATGTGACATTCAGTCATTTTTCTTGTTTCTAATTTATATCCATTTTTTCATGTCATCAAAACAATAGAGTCGATAGAAAATTAGTGAATAATAGCTGCAAATTTGTCCATTATTTAGTTCAAGATAGTTTAAAAACAATCAAAAATGGCAGCCGAGGGAAGAGTAACAAAAGAAGAATGGACTAGAGTAAGCTAAATGAGATAAAAGTCTTGTTTTTCTGAAATTTATGACTCATCATATATCTCTTCTTTCATAAATCATTAATGTCGCAAAAATTAGGCTGTAACAATCATTCCGCCAGATTTTTTACGACTAAACACACAGCAACAGTATCAAGAAGCGTCTGATAGAGAAGCTGCTCTAGCCTTACATCAGCAGCAAATTGGCCACTTTAATCACATCGGTCTTGCTGTAAATATTTTATTGAATATTCTCCTAATTTAATTATTAGATACGACTAAACGAAATTACTAATTTTAACAAAGTCTGCATACAAATAATTTAGAGAAAATTAATATGTGTATTGGAAAAATTTGAAAATATTTTTTTTTGCAAAATTTTAATCGTTTCAATGTCATTGCTCTGAAATTATGCATTTATCATGTCACTGATAAAGATTTTTACAAGTGTAAATTCTTTTTAAAAAAGAAGATTGCGTAGTTCTGAATTATTTGTATGAATTTTATCGACTTTGACTTCTAACATATTACATTTTAAAGGCAAATACAGTTGGACGGTTGTCGATTACTGTTGCGCAAGCAAAACTCACAAAGAATTATGGACTGACACGTATGGATCCTGTGAGTATTTTCTTGCTCAATAACATCATAAAAATAAATTTTAAATAAAATATTTTATAGTATGTCAGAATAAGAGTGGGTCATTATATTTACGAAACACAAACAGATACAAATGGAGGCAAAACACCACACTGGAATAGAGTTTTTCATTGTCAACTTCCAAGTGGAGTGAATAAAATATTTCTAGAAATTTATGATGAATGTAACTTCACAATGGACGAATTGGTAAAAATATTTTGCTCAGTGTCTTATATTTGTGTAGGTGTCTTATAAAATCGTTTTTTTCTTCTTTTCTTTATGTGTGTAGATTGCATGGGCAGAAATTAGAATTCCAGAGGCCGTAATTGAAAAGTGCGAAACACATGAGGACTGGTACGCACTGTCTGGCAAAACAGGAGATAACAAGGAAGGCATGATTGATCTTGTTCTTAGCTTTACACCAGCTTCTTGTTTATACCAAAGACCACAAGTTGGTCAGCAACAAGTTGTACTTGTGCCGAATGTATCGAATCGTGCCCTTCCCGTGTAAGTAGAAAACTTTATTGAAAGCAATTAAATTGTAATTAAAAATAATTATACAATTTTTGAATAGGTATGTATCTCCTACACCAGTACAGCAAATTGCTCAACCAACACAACTGCCGCAACAACAGCAGCAGTCAATAGAACAGCCACCACCACCGCAAAATTTGACTGATGAAGATATAGCAAACCTTATGGAAATGTTTCCTAGTGTCGACAAGGATGTCATTAAATCAATTGGAGAAGCTAACAGAGGAGATAAAAACGCTACAATTAATTCTTTATTACAATTAACTAACTAAGTTTATGAGGCGGGTAACGAACAGAATGAAAAAAAGACAAACAAAATTAAATATTGATGATCGTGATGATGATAATCCAAATTTAATGTGCGAAAACTTATTTTGCTATGCATATGCAAATCAAGAAAAAATCACCAAAACTTTTATTAACTATTTTTTTCATATATACAATTTATGTCGACTTTATTCGAAAGCAAAATAATTATGGTACATATATATATTTCTTATTTCTTATGCTATTCTATATGTATGTAATTTAAAGCTTAATATAAAATAAAATATATTGGAAAGAAAAGAGAATCAACTGCTATTCAAATTTTGAATTTATATAACAGGCTTTTTTGTTTGTTAAAAAATTTGCAACTTAAGTGAAATGCATCATTTTTAAAATTTATTAAAAAATTCAATCAAAATGTCATTAATATATGATTATAACGGTTATTTTTGAAATTTTTATACAATTTTTATTATAAATTGATCGTTGGAAGATATAATAAATTTATCATAGTAGTCGCTTTTTTCAATTATGTAACAGGTCCCCTTAAAACAACAATAATGAAAATTGAATCTTGCAAAAATCTCTAGTTTAGTAGTTATTTACTGTAATAAAATAAATTATTATGGTTTAATTATTCGAATTACAAATAAATAACATGAAGAAAGTGAAGTATGAGGTCGACGACCTCAAAATAAAGCTGTTTAATCTGAAACAGACAATTCTAAAAGTACTTAACAATGAAAATTTTGTATTGAAGTACATTTATTAATAAATATTCTTTTCTTTATAGCAACCAATGCAAATTCCTCAAATGGGCTTTTCGGACCACACAATTCACAACATTTCAATTATACCTGAGTCATATTCAACATCTCGAAAGTCAGAAATTGATGAGGAAAAGCCAGATGATGAGAAATTGTCTGATCAAGAAATTTTAGAGTCAACTCCTGCAATTTATTTCACAGAAAGTGTTGACATGGAGAAATATGAAATAAATAGACTGACTGAAGGAGGAGAATCTTTGAATCTAGAGAAAATTGAAGAGACCATGAATGTTTTAAAAAGTCAGCATAAAGTTATTTCTAAAAAAGTACTTCAATTAATTCTCGAGAAAAAGAATGAATGTAATACGGAATTTCAAAATGTGAATGAAACTGAAAAGAAATTGCAAGAAGCTGTTTGGGTGACACAGAAAGCTCGATCTTATTTGAATTTTGCCAAAAAACATCTCACTGATTCGAGTCTGGAAATTTTAGGTGCTTATCGAAAAAGACAAACTCTCATTGAACTCTTGGAAATTCTTAAATTTTTGCAAGAATTGAAATTCACAAGTCAAAAAATTGAGGATTTACTGAAAGCTGGAAAGTATTCAGAAGCAATCTCATTGTTAGTGCAAAATAAAAACCAATCTGAAAAGTATTCTGAATACACCTGTACTGAGTCTTTTAAGCAAAAACTGCAAGATACTATGGACGCTACGGAAATTTCACTTGACAATGCTTTGAACAATGTCACTCAAAAATTTGATACAAATGTTTATTCGGAATTAATCAATGCATACAAACTTCTTGGAAAAGTTCATCTTGCTATGGATCAACTTCAGTTAAGTTTTATTTCAGCTATTCACACTTCAGCGTTCAATGTATTAAAAGAGAATCTAGAACAAAGCACAATTGATCAAAATCAAAAATTGCTATTCGAACAAATGTGTGAAAGTTTAGCACTAGAAAATGTATCAAATTGCCTCACTCAACTCTGTAAATCATTCTGGAATATACTCGTATGCTATTATCAAGTTAAAACATGGCATCAAAACTATAAACTTTATAAATCTAATGATCAAACATCGGCATCCAAAGATGAGGCATTCAATGACGATTATATTGAAGAGAAATTGAAAAAGGGACAAATCAGAATTTGGACAGACATTCAATCTAAAATCACAATGTTCCTTACTACGACAAAAATATCTCAACTGAAATATGAGAGTTTTATTCAAATTCTATCAATTGTGCAACGCATGAAAAAAGTAGGAGCAGAATTCTGTGATGACAGTGATAGTTCACAGAAGATGCTTGATGCAATGAAGAATCAATGCATTGAATTTTTCAAACGTTATCATATGTCGAGTTTGGATGAAATAAATATCTTTATTGAACATGAAGTGTGGATTCAAGTGCAGTGTTTTAATAGCGTTCTGCAACTACAGGAATATAAATCAACGAAGCGTGCTATTAAACGATATTGCAATACAATAGCAACTAGCAACGATGATAAGAGAGGTGAGAATGAATTGACATCAAATACGGCTGTGTTGTCAGTAAATTCTCCTACAAAGCGCATTCCTCAAGATGACTCGTCTATACATTCGCAAGATGAAAGCTCTATTTATGGCTCATGTGGATATTTTATAAGATTTGCTGAGAAAAGTTCGCCATTTGAAATAGCCTTTGATCGCACAATGTTGGAAGAAGATTTTTTGGCTGGAATTGCCGATGAAACATCATGTTATTATTCTGAAGACAGTTCTGATAATGATAACGAAAATATCACGCAATTGCCTAACGACAAAAACCAAATATCTATGACCGTGAACAATACTAGCTTGAATATTTTGCGCATAATTGGTCGTTATCTACAAATGTGTCGCTTACTCTATTCTATCGCACCTCATATCATTCTTTCTATGACTGAGTTGATTGATTTTTATATCTATGCGATTTATGAGATTTTTGCAAAAGATTTAACTGTGCCTGGCGAAGCACTTCATTCGATAGAGCTGACAAATAATCTTAAACGAATTTTTGAGACGGTCATTTCGAAAATGAGAAAATGGCCACCGTCAATGCAAATGATTGAGTACGATTTAAAAGACTCAGAGCAATTCTATGCATTAGCTAAACGAATCAATGCAGTAGAAAGTTTCAATTCAATTATTCAGCAATTTTCATTCATCTATGGATATTTGGACCATCTAACGAGAGCGAATAGTGACGAAAAAGAAAACGAACATCAATCATTAAAATTTTATATTGAGGAAATGAAAAAGTGTGCTGAGGACATACGCAAACCAATTTATATGGCCGTGACTTCAAGAGCAATTGATATTCACGCTACGATAACATCAATTAATAAAGTGAAATGGGATGTGAGTCATGTAATGGTTGAACATAATACATACATTGACATTCTAAATAGGGTGAGTTAAATTTTCATCTTTTTTGATACAGTAATTCTTTTATAATTGCTTTTTCATTTATTCCATCTATTTAGTCAACACAACTTTTTGCTATGCGTTTAGAAGAAACGGCATCGTCTGCCTCAATACCCAAAGACATTTTATGGGACTGTTACGCACATGTTGTTTGTCATGTGCTTGTTGAAGGTTTTGCAAATGCAAAGAAATGTTCAGCAGCTGGTCGTGCACTTATGTCACTAGATTTTACTCAATTTCTATCAGTACTTGAACAATTGAGCGGAATGAAACATCCAACGCACCAAATATATGTCGACCAATATATAAAAGCTTTCTATCTAGGGAGTGCTCTTGAAGATTTTATAATGACACAAAAACTATATAGCTCGAGGCATATGGTCGGTTTAATTAATTGTGCATGTAATGACAAAAAATTACGACAAAAATTGTTGAATCTCGTTGAGAACTCGAACGAGACCAAAAATTAAAACGAATAATCTCCATTATCTCTAATTATTTCTATTATTATCTCTTGCATTTGGTTGTGCAATTTACTTAAAAGATTCTTTACATTATATATTCATGTTTTATGTATTGTTGTTTTCATTTATTCGTAGTACTTACATATAGAGCAAAAGAAGATATATAGAGAGAAATATATTTATCTTTAATTTCTAAGCAACCACGTATTAATCGATTACATCTACGCATTCCAAGAAGAAAATCTCCAAAATATGATAAAGAGTTGCATTTGATAATTGAAAAGCATGAACAGAAACGTACACTTTTATACATTATAAATGACATATATTTTACGTGATAGATTCTATTTCAAATGTAATTAGTATGATAGATTGACAATGTTTTTATTTCACACTCAATTTTATTTTTAACCACAAACATTATCTTCATTTTCTTTTATGAAAAAAGTAATAATAAAAAAATGTGATTAACACAATATTAAAAAAGATATTTGTTTGTTTAATTCCATGATCGCTCGAGGAAAAGATGGATTACGTAAATACGATATCATTTTACATAAACATTGGCGCTATGCAATATGAAGAAAAATTAATTTGAATGAAAGTATCATTTTAACGCTATTTCTTTATTTAATTATAATACAATAGGGTAAATCATCAAATTTTTAAACACTTTTTAGAATATTTTACTAAAATGTTGAACTCACTTTATTAGTATTCGAGTTTATATGACTTACTAACATTAAATTGCGAAAAAAATTGGACAGTTTGTTATTTTCTGCAAAAACCACTGAGTTTAAAATAAAATCGAATCATTTGTGATCAATATTTATTATTAAAGAATGAATTAGAGATCATTTAGTGACAAAAAAAGTATTGATAAAAGAGAATTTCAAAGGTTTTTCAAACATAGATAAGTGTTACAAAAAATGATGAATTTCCCTATTATTACTTTTGGCTCGCTCCTCCTACTAATTTATTTTTCTGTGTGTGTGTGGCGACCAATGATCATTAATCTTTCAGATTTTTTTTCTTTTTTCTCTTTAAACGAGTTTGTGAAGATCTCATCATCACTTGTTAATTTGCCTTTTAATTGCTCACAAGTTGTTTTGTTTCAATTTACAAGTGTTACAAGTGAAAAATGGATTTGACAAATTTAAATGAAAATCTTAAGTGCAAAATGAAAGCAATTGATAATGAATTTGTTAAGAGAACACCTAAATGTGCAAGGTGCAGAAATCATGGAATTATTAGTAATCTTAAAAGTCATAAAAAATTATGTCAATGGCGTTTATGTCGATGTCCTAACTGTACTTTGGTAACAAATTTGAAAATCAAAAATTACCATAAATTTCAAATTTTATCTATAAAAAATAGGTTGTTGAGCGACAAAGAGTAATGGCCGCACAAGTTGCACTAAGAAGAAGCCAAAATGCACAAAATTCAACAGGAACATCAGCAAACAACAAAATTAATTCAATGGAATACATCGAGAGAATTCAAAACATGGAAGCTCTTCTGGCTCAAAAAAGAGCATATCAGAGGCACTTGAAAAATTTGCAACAATCTGTCGCATTCAAGCAACGTAAGTGGCAAAAAAACTTGTATTTATTTGCGTCATTTGTTGAGTATTGTATGCATAAATTATTCATCAATATTCAAATCATCCTTTTTCATTTGAGAAATTCATTTCATTATGCAAATTTACCACATTTAATTTAGCATGCATTCACCTGATTAATTTTCCTCTGAAAAATAAAACTTTACCATCGGTGTAAATTTTTCATTGATGAAATAATTGGGTCAACACATTTTTAATGATGTTATTCGAACGTAATTGAGTTTCAAAAGTTGATGAAAGGAAAATATTGTTTAGTAATGAAACCGACATTACTTTGTCTCATCCTCAAAATTTATGAAAAAATTTTCTTCTCTTTTTAGCGCATTTTTGTATAGAAAATGCAGCTTATAAGTTCACTTTGGCTGGCTGGCTGGCTGTTCGGCTGTTC
>JACWBX010001855.1:0-14083 GCA_014622435.1 Polypedilum pembai | reverse complement strand
CACTAGCTCGATATATTTTTTATTCCATCTCTGGACACATTACAGTATGCAATTATGAAGACTCGTTACCTAACTTTCTCTGAATTAATCTGTTTATCAAGGGCTCTCGTTCCAATGCACTTTTTATGGTGACCATTGTACCGTTCCCTTGAAAAATTTTCGTCCAGAGTCCGAAAAACAACTTGTCTTCATAATCACTGAGCAGTCAAGGTATCAAAACCTTACAAATGTCTGAAAGCGTAGGCTGGGAATCGATCCCGGATCGTCCACAACCTAACTTTCAGAACCAGTGCTTTAACCTCTCGGCTATCGAGGCACTCAACTGCTCAAGAGAATAAATTTAAAATAAATAGGGTTTGGCTTTATGCAGATAAGAAGAAGAATTATGCGCATAATTTTCTTCTTCTTCTTGATTTTTCCATATAAAAATGAATTCTTCTTCTTATCTGCATAATGCCGAACCCTAGAAATAAATCAACGGCCAACTCAATTGCAAATCTTCAATTAACATTTTATTTAACTCATGAAACTTTAATCGAACCAGTAGCAAAAGAGTTTATCAAAATATGAAACTTCAGTTTTGACTAGAGTTTTTCAAAATTGTTTTTACTGTTATTTGAACACTCGACCACAGTTTTTCATAGAACTTGTGTAAAAGCAATGTTAATGCGTCATTGTAAAGTTAGAACTCTACATTTTGACGAACTGATTACAGTTGATTAAATAAAGCCTAAAGTTTTTCCAAATTTCAAAAAGTGCTTGAAAAACAGCTGTTACAGTTTTTTACTGTTTTCTGAGCACTTTTTGAAATTTGGAAAAACTTTATGATTTAGCCAATATTTTATATGAAATTCCAGTCTTACACCATGAGTTAAAATATCTAAAATTTCTAGTTTAGCTAGTTTTCATAGCTATTTTGAGAAAAATGTAATGCGCACTAACATTCATATTTTCTTCTTCAGAATCATTTTCATTGCATTTTTTGTCGATTATTATATTTTTAAAGATGTTTCAAACAATTTTTTAAAATTTCCCTCAAAGACTTGCTCTAACTGGCAGTCAATGCCGTAGGGTATGCAGTCATGAATGGAATAGGTATTTGGAAAAAGTTATGTGTTTATCATATAAAAATGATTCAAATCAATATTTTAAAATATTAAAATAAATTTTATGAAGATTTTTTGTATTTTTACCAAAATAAATGTCTAAAATAACCCAAAGTAACTTCAAAAATACCACACTGGTGGCCATTGGTTGAAAGTAAATATTACATATTATACATTGTTAGAAAGGTCTTAAAATTACCTTTCTAATAAGATCTCAAACATATATTTTGGATAAGTCAGTAAAAAGTTATGAATTTTCAAAGATAAAAATGGCGAAATAATTCATGAAAAACAGTTTTTAGGCCGGGAAAAATGAAAAATATTTGAAAAAAATTATGCACTTTTTGAAATTTGGAAAAACTTTATGATTTAGCCAATCAACTGTAATCAGTTCGTCAAAATGTAGAGCTCTAGCTTTACAATGACGCATTAACATTGCTTTTACACAAGTTCTATGAAAAACTGTGGCCGAGTGTTCAAATAACAGTAAAAACAATTTTGAAAAACTCTAGTTTTGAGATATTTATCAAACTGGCGAGTTTTGCCAATAACAACTCTGCCTTTAACATTCCGCGGCAAATAAACGAAAATTCGTAACTTATTTTACTTGATAACTTGAAAGATATTCATGAACAAAGAAAATTGATTAAATTTTGTAATTCTATAGCTTTGAAGACTTACAAATGAGTTTTTTGATTGTTATCATTCTAATTTACTTCTATTGTAATTTAAGCAAATTCACTTTGAAATAAGGAAAAAGATGCAAGAATTTCATTCAAAATGTCTTAAATCTTTTCTAAAATGCATTTTATGCAAAAAGATTGATTTTTAAACAAACACTAAAGCTCACTAAGTTTTGATAAACTTAAATTAAGAAGCTATAAAAAAAATTTAAGCACACTACGATCTATTTGAAAAACGTAAACAAAACAACGAGTATTTTTAAAAAATCAATTTTTTTTCAATTTAAAAACTTCTAATTATTCTCTGCTTATCAATAGCGACTTTAAAGCAATAACTAAATAGGCCCAAACCGAAGACATTTACGAATTTTGAATTTTTTTCCTTCTAAAATGTTTAATTTTGCAAAAATTTTCAAATGTTTTGTTTACATTTTGTAAAAATTAAAAATCATTAAAATCTCGTAATATCTCATAAAAAGTTTCAAGAGTTAGCAAGGGAAAGAAACAATAAATGTTGTTTTAGCAAATAAAAATAGAATACAATCAAAGTTTTGCTTAATTTTTGAGTTTTTGAAGAAAATTTAATTTTCTTTAGGAAACGCAAAAATCTCAAAAAATTAGTTTTTGCCTTGAATTTCTCTTATGTAAAAAAAAAAAATAAAAATTTTAACTTTTAAGGACATTCAATGATTTATCCTTTTTCTGTTTACACAAGTTCAGTGTTGTTAAACAGGCGGCTGTGATAATATTTACAAAAAATTCCATTAGATGGCGCCTCAATCATTTTGAAGCGCCATCTATAATTTCCATAGCGGAATTTTTTGTAAATGTTATCACAGGCAATCACAGGCTGCCTGTGTAACAACACTGCATAAGTTTCATATATGTTTACAAATCTTTAACCCTCAATTCAATTGAAATATCATGATATGACCTAAAAAGATCTCTCTCTCTATGAATCCCCACTTGACTGCAATTTTCTTTTGAAAAGTGAATGCGTCATTGACTCATATAAAAGGATGCTTTAGTACCGCAATCTCTTCATAGAAAAAGTTCATGAATAATTGCTCTTTTCTCCTCATTCATTTTCAACAGATTGTTCACAGAACTTTCGCAGCGATGATTGCTAGCACTTTGTCAATTGCTCTCTTGGCAGCTTTAAATGATAGACCAACACAAGATGAAATCATGGGCTGGATTGATGTTGAAACAATTTTATTACTCTTTGCCATGATGATTCTTGTTGCGATTCTCACTGAAACTGGTGTTTTTGATCATTTAGCTGTTTATGCTTATAGGGTGAGAAATTTTTAATTATTTTTACCTTAAATCTAAATTTTCATTTAAAAAGGTAACAAATGGACAAATTTGGCCTCTCATTCATTGCCTCTGCATTATTACATCCTTAATATCAATGCTATTGGACAATGTGACAACTGTCTTGCTTATGTCACCTATAACAATCACATTATGTGAAGATATGGACATTAATCCAGTTCCAATACTCATGGCTATCGTTATTCATGCGAATATTGGCGGCTGTGCTACACCAATTGGCGATCCACCAAATTTAATCGTAAGTTGAATTTCTTTGTAGTTTTATTTGACCGTTAGAGAATTTAGAAAAGTCTACTGCGATTTTTCGAAATCATTTGAACTTTTAAAAGTTCGTTAAGAAAAATTTTAAATGACATTATTTAGCTAATTATTGATATTCACTGATGTAAAAGATTTTGTTATTAAACTAAAACAGCCTTTATTTAGCAACATTTCAGTCTTAAACTTGAAATATTTTATTTTAATTTCAAAAGTAATTTTCGAAAAAAATTTGATTTTTCGAAATTCGTTAAAAGAAAAAATTTAATGTTATCATTTTGCTAATTATTGATGTTTTTAAACATAAAAGATGTCGTTATTAAGCTAAAACAGGATTTATTTCACATCATTTTAGCTTAAAACTTGAAATATTTGGTTTTAATTTAAAAAATGATTTTCGACAACAAACTTCGAAAACTCAAAAATAATTTCGAAAATCACTTTTGAAATTTAAATTTTAACGGTCAAAAATTCGATTGAAACAATTAGTTAATTATTAATATTCTTCTATGTAGAAGATATTGATATTAAGCTGAACTAGATATTTATTCACATCTTTTGAGCCTAAGACTTAAATTATTTTGATTTAATTTAATCAAAAATTATTTCGAAAAGGGGAGTGAAAACTACATTCAAAAATTTCAAATTTTAACGGTCAAAATTTCAAATGAAACTACTAAATTATTAGAATTATTAATTTTTACTAATAAACTCAAATATTTTCTTTTATTTACAGAGTAAGTCATTAACATCAATTTAGAGTGATTAATTTGGTAAAAAAGAATAAATTTTATTGTCTCTTTTACAGTGTGAGTTAATTAAATTAAAATCGTCATCAACATCACCCAAATTTGCTTTTCCGGCAATTTAATTTAAAACATTTCTTTCTTTTTTTTTTTTTTTGCCTCTTTCGTTCACAGAGTGAGTCATATTTCCATGGCAAAATATCTCTTTTTTGTTTGTATTTATTCTAACAAAAGAGAAATAAGTATAAAGCTCAATTAAATTAATTTAGCTCAATTGTTATGATAATTTATGTTTTTCAATGATAAATTTGTTTTTCTTGTAAAATTTTTTTCGTCTCTTTTCAGACTTCTAATCCGACAATATTGAACCAGGTGAGTTGAATGACATTTTTATGAGAATTTTTCGATGATGACAAATCTTTCCACAGGGAGTAAATTTTCTCAACTTTACGCTTCATATGCTTGTTGGTACTGTTCTTATTATCATTACAACCAACATTCATCTTCGTCTCATTTACAACAACATCAATACACTTTTCATTCATGAACCGAAGGATGTTAAGGTAAATAATGAAATTTCTAATCTAGGAGAGATTCACGATCTGTTATTAGCACTTAATTTGAATAAAGTATCAAAATTAAGCGCATATTTTTGGTATTTATTTCAAATCAACCAGTGTTGTTACACAGGCAGCCTGTGATAGTATTTACAAAAAATTCCGCTATGAAAATTGTAGATGGCGCCTAAATCATTTTGAAGCGCCATCTACAAATTCCATAGCGGAATTTTTTGTAACTATTATCACAGGCAATCACAGGCCGCCTGTGTAACAACACTGAAATCAACCAAAAATCGTCACAATTTAGGATTTCAATTTTTAAAATTCACACTAAGCTTGAGTTACATAAAAGTTTCTTCATAGACCCAATTTTTTTTCCAATCTAATGAAAAATTAGGCGGTGACGGGCAAAATCACCCAAAGACCACAATTTCTGCACAGTCAAAAAAAGACAATTTCTCAACATAGAAATGTATGTAGAGAAATTGTCTTTTTTGACTGTGCAGAAATTGTGGTGTTTGGGTGATTTTGTCCGTCACCTAATTAGGCTGAAATTAAAAGTTTCTATATTACAAATTTTCGAAAATGTCAATTTTTGTAAGGCTAGTAACGCTCAAAGTAGGAACAAATAAATAAAAAAAAAAGTAAAACTGCTGATTATTGATCCATGCTGACAATTTCAGTAACAAAAGAGAATTTTGAGTTCTATCAAAAGTCAGATAAGTTTTTGAACTACAGAATTGGCCAAATACAATTATAAAAATCTCTGTCATAAATCAGAAGCATTTTTTGTCGCATAAATCAATATTTATTAAAAAATTTTAAAAGAATGAATTGCATTCTGGGAGAAAACAGCTCTGACGAAAGAATTTTCGTCATTAACAAATTTTTTTATGTCAAATTTAATATTTATAGTGAAATGAGACTTTAAGAAATTAAAAATTTTTTGCTTCTTTTCGTCACTTATCGCTTTTTTCATTTTCTCCGTTCTTTCACTTTTTTACATCTTCTGTTATAGCTATTTTCCACCTGTTTGACTATAAAAGATTTTGTTGTATACAAAATAACGGTCGAATTCAAATTCGAAAAGAATGACGCGAAAAATTTCTCGCATCAATAAAAGAAATTTAGTCGAATAAAGTTTTTGTTTACATTTTTCAATATGAAAATTTTGTTTCGTAATTTTCCAAGTAATTTAATTAAAAATAGCTTTCTAATTATATTTAGTCACAATAACTCGATAGCATAAATCAAATGCAAAAAACTATAAGTCTCTAACTATTGTAATTTTCAAGCTATAAGCTAGTCAAAATAAACCTAAAAATGCGCTCAAGAAAAATTCAAATTAACCGTTAAAATAAAATACAACTTAAGAAACACTTTTTAAAGCTTCTTACAATATCTTAAAATTATGTCATATTTCTGTTTCTTTTTCTTCCTGTATATTCTAAAGATGCTAAAAAAAAGTATAATGACATGGGAACGTGCATTGCGCAATTCTATCTCACCATTCAGTAAAGATGCAGATTTAATAAGACAAACACTTGTTAAGAAGATTAAAGGTTTGAGACATGAACTCAAAAAGAAAATGTCAAAAGGAATTGTTGAGGTTTGTTCATAATTTTCTAGAGTCCGAAATCATCGTGTGAGTAAGTAAAAATCGACTAAAATATTTTACGATTTATTCGACGATTTTTTAATTCGACTAAAATTTCGACTTATTTTATTTACTCAAAGATTACTTATTAAATTTTACTCGACTTAATTTAGGCTAAAGGCAGATAACTTTAGTCATTTGTTTTGAATAAGATTTTCATTGCCAGTCACTGCCATGATGTTTTAAATCGCCTTACAAAAGGCATAACCGATTATTGCGTAACAATAAATCAAAGTGATTTTCTGGACTATCTTTTTCCCTCTATTATGAGAGCCGACTTTTAATTAAAAGAAGACGTTAGGTCTAAGTGCTCAACCAGCAATTTATAAAAGAGATTTTTGACAAAATAGCGCTGTGCTAACTATTCGGAAAATAATTTTAATCTATTGTTACGCAATAATCGGTTATACTTTTTGTTATGTGATTTAAAACATGGTGGCAGTGACTGGCAGCAAAAATTTTATTCAAAACAAATGACCAAAGTTATCTACTTTTATCCTAAATAATTTAGTGTTGTTATACAGACGGCCTGTGATAATATTTACAAAACATTCCGCTATGAAAATTGTAGATGGCGCCTAAATCGTTTTGAAGCGCCATCTAATGGAATTTTTTGTAAATATTATCAAAGGCCGCCTGTGTAACAACACTGACCTAAATTAAGTCGAGTGAAAATTTCTAAAGTAAATAATGAGTAAAATTACTCAAGTAGAAATTCATGAGTTAAATTCGACTAATTTTAGTCGAGTAAAAATTCGTCTAATAAATTTCGACTTATTTTAGTCGAGTAAATAAAATTTCTTAAGACGAGTAAATTAAGTCGACTTTTACTTACTCATCGACTTCAGGCTATGATATTTTCATTCTGATAATGATTTTGTAAAATCATTTTCTCTCCCACACCTTAAAAAAGACAACACGTTATCGATCAACATTAGAAGAGATGGAAAAAGCTTATCCAATAAAGAAGAAAGGTCTTCTAATAAAATCAGGCATCGCACTAATTTTTATTCTGGTACTGTTTTTTGTTCAGTCAATTCCGGAAATTCGTCGTTTATCTCTCGGCTGGTCTGCACTTATTGGAATAATTTTTCTTCTCATCATAAGCAATCGCGATGACATGGATGCAATTTTACATCGTGTTGAATGGCCAACACTGCTTTTTTTCGCAGCAATGTTTGTGCTAATGGAAGCTGTTGAAAGGATGGGTTTTATAGCATGGATTGGTAGTGGCACAGAAAGTCTCATTAAGGGTGTTTCAAAAGATTATCGATTGGCTGTTGCCATTATTATTATTTTATGGGTTTCAGCTTTAACATCGGCTTTTGTTGAATCTTTACCAGTTACACAAATGATGGTCAAAATTGTTATTTCACTTGCTGCTAATCCTAAGCTTGGACTGCCATTACAACCAATGGTTTGGGCAATGGCATTTGGACCAGCATTAGGAGGCAATGGAACACTTGTTGGTGCTTCTGCTAATGTCATTTGTGCTGGCATTGCTGAACAACATGGATATAAAATGACATTCATGGACTTTTTAAAATTTGGTTTTCCGATCATGATAACTTCAGTGATTTTTACAAATCTTTATATATTTCTATTTACAATTTAAATCAAATTTTTTATATAGCTAAGTTACCTCTACATGAAAAGAAAAATAATTATGAGAAATTTTTAAGCCTCATGGAACATTTTATATCATTTTTATAAACTCATAAATATTTTATAAGTTGAATAAAAAGTTTTTTTTAAGGCTTTTAAGTTTCTCATTTTTGAACTTATCAAGAACTTATTCTTGATAGAAAAAACAAAGTAACCATTGAAACTCTAAATTTTTTTGTTAATTTGCAAGGAAAGAACAGTTCCAAAAAAGATTTATTTTTTTTCCTTGCCCGCATACTGAGATTGAAAAAAAAGTTAGAGTACTAAAAAAGCACAATGAAAATTTTCAAATTCAGACTAAATATGCAGCAAAATTCTAATATTTTAATGTTAAATCATAATTCTTTGCAATAATTTAATATCCAAATGCAAGGTTTTTCTCTCCTATTTCAAATTCATAGAAAAAATGTATGAAGAAAAAGCTTTTATGAAAATTCTTAAATAAGAAGAATTTCGGTCAATTCTTGCTTGTTTCTGATAGTTTAACAAATAATAAGCGTATATTGAAAATTTCATTGCATAAAACCTTACACTCATAGAAAAAATTTAATACCGAATGTGAATTTTGTATGAAAAATTTTAACACCAGATGTTAACCTGAGCTCTTATAACCAAATGTTAAAATTTTTAATACCAAAATGTTAAGAGCAAGTTTGACCTTCTGGTATTAAAATTTAAATGCTTAAATATTAAAAATTAAAATTTTTCGGTCCAGAAAAACCTAAAAAAAATTATTGCAGCTAAAAATGCAGGCCTTTGATTTTATTAAGATTTATTAGATAAAAAGAGGTAAATGTTTATGAAACAAAATTTTCATTGTTTCACACTTTAAATTTGACAAAATTTTTACAATGTTTTGATGATGTCAAAGATCCAGCTTTAAAATTTTTCCTCCATAAGCAAACTCACTTCGTGTTCTGTAATGAAGAATGAATTAAAATTATTATGATATGATTATTGATTATAAATTATTGTCAATCACCTGAATATTGAGAAATATTTTTGTAAGATTTTGATAACTTTCGAATTTTTCCAATATTTATCTGGATGTTTGTTTGTTATTTTTATCATCTGAAACTATTTCCAAACAAACTTTCAATCAAAAAAAAGTAATTTACCTTAGTAATTCATAAAACCTGTAAGTCATGTTATAAATAGTTTTATATGAGATTATTCAAAGATTTGATAGAAAGAAATTTTTCAAAAAGTCTTACCATTAAATTTTACCAACTGATTTTTTTGCTTCTAAACTTTAGTTTCCCACTGAGACTTCAATTTCTTTTGCTTCAACAGCACTTTTTCAACAGTTCTGTTTAGTTTTAACACTGCAATTCACATTAATCACCACTTTTTCAATTAAAGAAAACTTTTTGAGACTCTTTGCATTTTACAACCAAAACCAAAATATACTTTAACATTCGGATGTTTGAAAATTTACTTCCAAAATAATAAAAATTTTAATAAATTGTCTTAAAATTTTAGAACTTAGCATTAAATTTCCGTTTTTTGTCAGTTTTTAGAAAATTCAAATTTTAAATTTAAAAATTTAAATTTTAACATTTTGGTATTAATTTTTGCCTTAATACTTTTTTAATATCGAAATATTTAAATTTTTTCTATGAGTGTAGACATCAGCAGAAAAATTAAACTAAAAATATTCATAAAAGCTTTTTGTAAAAGCTAGTGCCCTAACTTTTTTCACATTCAGTAGGCGAGCTTGAAAAATGAAAAAAATTTTTGGAATTCTCCTTACCTTGGTATTTTCATTCTTCAATCTCGCCTACTGAGTTATTTAGGGCAGAAGCTTTTATAAAAACTCCTAAAAGAGTTGAATTTTCAGTAAAATTTGTTTAGTTTTGGCAGTTTAACAAAATTTTAAAGTTTCGTTATAAAATACTTTGGAAATCAACAAAAAACCTCAATCAAAATATTTTTTTAAAAAAAGCTTTCTAGTAAAAGCTAATGCTCCTACTTTTTTTTAGTTATCAGAAGTCAGGCGAGCTTGAAAAATGAAAACATTTTTTTTTTATCTGTCCCTATCTTTTTAATTTGTTAGATTTTTCAATAAAATTACTTCTTCTTGGAATATATAATATACTGTTACAGGATCAGGTGTTTTAATGCTCATAAAATTTTTCTCTTCGTGTTTATAGTAAAATATTATTCAAATCATAAAGCAATTTCTATAATAGGAAAAATTATATATATTCAAGCATTCTAAGCTAGAATTAGTTCAAATTCACAAGAAAATTTTTATATTTTTAATAGACAAATTTTATTAAAAGAATTTTAAATGTAACGGTTTTTTGTTTATATTTTAAACTTTAAATAAAAAAATTTCTACAGTTTTCTAGAGAAGGTTAAGAAGAAATCAATTGAAAATTCTTTGTTATTGGTTCACGGAGAAAATACTTTTTAACTAGCATAAAGTTGGATCTAATAAAGCGACTTTGTGCTAGAAAAAAGTGAAAACTTTATAAGAGCTAAAAAAGTTTGTATGGGAAAAAATTTATAAATGTCATAAAGTACGCCTTTTATGCCTCATAAATAGCTTTATTAGATTCAACTTTATGCCAGTTAAAAAGCTTTTTCTCTGTATTTATTTATAAAAATCTTTAATTTAACGGTTTTTGAATGTCTAAAATAAATTTTTATTTTAACGATTTTTTAAATTTTGAATTTTTCGTTAAATTTTTAAAAATTCAGTTAAATAGTAAAATTGATAAGAAATTTTTATCTTTTTTTAGAGAAATTTAATAAAGAATATTTTTAAATTAATGTTTCTAAATGAAATGTTTAGTAAAAATAAAAGAAAACTATGTGAATTATAAAATTTGGTGCACTTTCAACTTGTAAACTTGAAATTCTAATAAGAAAAAAAGTCAATAAAAATCAATAAATTACTAATCAATGAATGAAAAAAAAAAAAGCGTGTGTTTTTCTTCTTCTTTATCATTTTTTGCAGCACACTCTGGTGGAAACACAAGCAAAAATATCGATTTTCATATTGAAACACATTTTAAATTTTTTCCAATTTCCACGCATGCCTCCGGGAAATTATTCCAAAATATTTTCGCATTTTCATATAAAAATTCTTTTCAATTTACTTTAGTCGCTCTCGTGATGTGAATAGAAAAGGAGTTTGTTGGAAATTTAAATAATTTTTTTGTGACTGTGAGAGAAATTAAGTGTGAGAGAGAAAAAGCAAAAAGTTTTTATGTGAAATAAAAAAGAATTTTTCGTGTGTTGAAGAATTGTAATTATTAATCAAAGAGAAAATCGAAATGCCTAAAATTATAATGCTACACACGAAACTATGCGATAAGAGCTCAAAAATAGTGAAAAATCGAATATGGAAAAAATATTCATTCAGAACATTTAAATTTTTGTGAGCTGAAAATTCTCTACATAGAAACTTATCAAAAATAAATTTTTGACTGATTAACAGTATTTACTCGTAATACAGTCACTTGCCTGCAAGGAAAAAATAATTCTTTTCATTCTATTTCATTTTCATATCACGTGTTGCTAGCAAACATGCACATGGCAATAAAAATTAAAATAAAGGAAGAAAAACTTTAAAATTCCTGTTGCATGTGCATAGTATTTAGACATAAATGTGTTTTTGAGTGAAAATGTGACAACAAAGTGTTTGTCAAAAGAAGAAGAAAAAAAAAGTAAATTTTTGTCTTGACCAATTGACTTTAGAGATTAATCATTATTTTTTTTACTTTTACTCTCATACCATCCAAAGAGAGTCTATCATTCTCTCCTATTCCTCGCACACATTCAACGTCATATTATCATCAATACATTAGATAAAAACATTTGCTGCCATTTTTCGTATTAAATTACACAAAAAAAAATCTGTTTTGACTGTTTTGAATGTTTTGTGTTTTGGTTTTTTGAGTTGCCGAGAGCCACTGAACCTTCTTCTTACCTTCATTTCATTTGTCATCATTATTCACGGGAGACAATATATCGATATGCCAAAGCATTTACTGCCACCATCACACTCATCACGCTCACGCATTGGATTTGTTCAAGTCGAATCTGATGAATCAGCTGTGAGCTTTGAAAATTTAAAGTAAGTTCATTTGACATTAATTTTTATAACGACTTTTTTAAAATTTGAAAATGATTTTTAACGACTTTTTTGAAGTTCAAAATTAATTTAACGAAATTTTAATTCTAAAAAATTTAACGAATTTTTAAAATTTGAAATTAATTTTTAGCGAATTATTTTGAAGTTCAAAAAATAATTAACGAAATTTCTTGAAATTCAAAATTAATTTAACGAAATTTTAATTCTAAAAAATTTAGCGAATTTTTAAAATTTGAAATTAATTTTTAACGAATTTTTTTGAAGCTCAAAAATATTTAAAGACTTTTTTGAAGGTCAAAAAATATTTTGAATTTTTAAAAAGCTGTTAAATTTAAACATTAAAATTTTTTCATCACTAAATTTCATTTTTCATCCCGAAAAAGCAATAAAAATAATATTAATTGGTTTTCTCATGTTCACATTTCACCACACTTGTCAACATTCAAAATGAATAAACTTTTGTGGTTTCTGCTATTTGCAAAATTAATTTTATTTTTGCACAATGCACAAAAGTGCAATTAATTACTTCCTATTTATGTTAATTGAAAGATGACAGGGTTACGACTCTAATTGAATTTAGAAAAATTTACATAACCAGGATGTGAACTAGGTAGACGTAATTTAAGAAAAATACTTGAGTCTGCACTCAATCTAACGAGCTGCCACCTCAGATGAAAGAAAAAAGATAATGGGATTAGAAGGATGCTGACTTCACACAACCGCTCTTTTTCATTCACAATAAAGTAAAGAAATTTACTTTTCTAACTCAATTAAAACACTTTGCACATTTCCTTTACTGTCTTTATTTTTTTTTTCTATATGCGTCAGATTAAGTTAATTGAAATTTCGAGATTATAGAAAACTTGGAGAAAATTACAAAGATGTCAATGATTAACATTTTACCGCATTATTAAAATGACTCTACGATTAATATCGCTTGAATTATTCTCATTGAAATGCATAAAAAAGATTTTTATATTTCATCATATTGCGCACAATTCCCGGTAGAATAACTTTTAACAATGAGAAATTTTTGAGCTTAATGAGTTTTATTTTTTCTCCATTCTAACACTTGATGATATATTTGATGCGTTCTCTGAGTTAAATCTGAATAATAAATCACAAGAGCAAAGCTTTATAAATTATTTTATGAAATCTACAATTTTTTAAACAACTTGAAGTTTTTAGATCCTGCAATAACTCTTAAAATTTAAAATCAAGAATTTTTAATCTATAGAATTAAAGATATAGAAATTCTCTATTGTTATTTCAAATTTAACAATAAATTTAAATGTTTTTAACCGTTAAATTTAAAATTTACAATTAACAACTTTAGAATTCTACAATAACCGTTAAATTTCAGTTCTGAAATTTTTTAATGTTCAAGAATTACAGAAAATTTTTCTCTTATAAAACAACTTTTAAATTTTTTTAGATTACAGTTTTTAAATCAATTAAGATAGAAAAACAATAATGTTTAAAATGTAAATAAATATTCAAAATCTACAATTTTTTACAAATCAAATTTTTTTGAATTCTACAATAACCGTTAAAATTCAATTCTAAAATTTTTAATGTACAGAAATTTTAGAAAATTATTTTTTCGACATTACAACATTTATACATTTTTTAGATAACAGATTTTGAGGTCAATTTTACATAAAAAAATTTCACCAAAGTCTCTAAATTTTTTTTAAAAAGATAAACAAAAATAAAACTTTTATAATCGATAAAATTTAAAAACTACAATTTTTCTACAATTCACAATTTTTAAATCCTACAATAACCGTTAAATTTCAATTTCTAAAAATCTTTATTCTTAAAGCAAAGAACAAAATGACCATTAACACCCATTAAGGAAAAGGTCTTCATCATATATTGATAGAAAAAAATACTATCCATCATTGCCCTTCTCCATTATCCGTTGACTGTTTTACGAGCTAATGCGAAATAGTTTACATTCCA
>JACWBX010001854.1:339-15813 GCA_014622435.1 Polypedilum pembai | reverse complement strand
TATTTTTAATTACGGATTTTGATTCCAGTTTTGGCAGAAATCCAGTCAAGATATTTTGCTACTTTTGTGTAACCTGATGGATCACCTAAATAAAAATATAAAGAAAATAATATTATTCTGGTGGATATAGTTTGCTGTTATAGTTTCTAATTTGAATTTACAAATCACTTTAAGCCCTTATATTTTAATTTTTTAAAATTGAAATTTTCATTTCTAATCATTAAAAGAATTCATTAATAATTATTCATTAATTGAAGAAAATGAAACGCTTTTACATTCTAAACCTTAATAAAAGTATTAGTTCAAAAAAATCAAATTTTGAAAGATTTATCGGAATTTAATTTCATTAGACATCTCAGAAATTTTTATTTAAGTTAAAGACTTTAGCAAATTTTCTTTTGAAATAAATTATATGCAAAAAAATTTTGATTTTAAACTTTTATAAGAAGCTTTCAAAATCATTGAAATATAAAGAATTATCTTTTTAAGATAAACAAAAAACTTTTCTAACTCAATTAGTTTTTTTAAAATATTTTTAAGTTTTAAATATTCAATTTGTAGAAATTTCACTTTAAATACACTACATTGTTCATTTGAAAATTTTTACTTACCAACAGCACAACCTCTTGAGCTTACAAAAGACACAATACCAAGTTGAACGTGTTTTCCCGCCTCTTTCATTGTTAAAGGACCGCCTGAGTCTATAAATGGAAAATTTTACATTAATCTTAAACTTTGAACCCTTTTAATCAGAGTTGTATAGTTGGCTATAGGCTATAATTTAATAATTCTTTCTGGAACCTTTAAATAACATTCTCTTCCACTAATTATCGATTTTTCTCACCTCCAACGCAAGCATTAAAGCTTTTATCAATTCCCTTAGCACAAATAACATCATCAGTAACAATTCTTCTTCCGTAAGTTGCTGCACAATCTTTACTAGAGATAATTTTTAGTTGAACATATTCCATAAATGGTGAAACATTTTGTGATGAATCTGACGTTCTACCAAATCCTGATACTGTCACTTGCATTCCAACAAAAGTCTTATCGGCTTGTGACCTTTTAGGAAGTAAAACTGGAAGAACAGTTGGAATATTTTGAGCTATTGTTGGAACTTCTATTAGTGAAATGTCCTATAAATTAAATTTTATACTTTAAAAATATTTTTAAAAATTTAAAAATTAATTTTTACATTATTTAAATTTGTTGGATTAAAGTTTGGGTGTTCAATTGCTCCTCCGTAAGTTAAAATTTTAAGAAATGGTGTTTGAAGAACTGTTGAGCCTAAACCAATTTCAAAATCATGATAACCACTAAAAATTTTCATAAATTTATATTCACAAATATTTCAATAAATTTTCATTCAAAATCTACCGAGTACAATGTGCAGCAGTTAAAATGAAATTATAGGAAATGATAGATCCGCCACAAAATGATGTTGATGTGCCATTAAATGCGCGAACTGACACTGTATAGGGAAACTGAGATGAACTTGGTCTCGTACCACCGACAATTCTTCCCTGCACTTTTCTCTCGAATAATGGCAATTGATCAGGCGAAACATGAGTTACACCGGCCTAAATAATATTTTTATTGATTCAAATTATTTTATTTTTTCAATTTTTCTTACACTCACTTCTAAATTAACTGCACAAAATAAAATAATTATTAATGAAAGCATTAATTGATTCATTCCTGGAGTCAACTTTAAGTTTTTTCTATTTTAAAATGACTGAAATTCTCTTCAATCATTCTTGTGCTTTTATACATTTTTTTCAATTATTCACTTTTTTACTTCTTATCTTATCACGTGTCATTTATTACTGTTTTATGATAAGATTTCTTGCAACTCAAACATCTTTTGTATTTATGAATGAACGTTTTTGAGAGTCATGAGCGAAGATTGCAAGAGAGAATTTGTAAAGAGAGCAAAAACATAGTATTCAAATGAATAATTTTTTGATTATCAATACTTAGTCATTCGATTGAGTTCTAAGTTGTTGACAGTCTAATTGTGCATTTTTTGTGTGATATACAAATAAATTGTGTTTTTGATAATGAAATTGATTCTCTTGAAAAGAAACAAAACAAACAAGTTTATTGTTTAGAGAAATCTCTAGTTTTTATGAAATTGCAAAATAACTAATTATGAAATATAAAAAATCAAATAATTTAAATTGAACTATTTTCAACTTTTAAATGTTTATTAAAAATATTGATTGTACTAGAAACGACTCAAAGTTTAATCATTTACAACTCAAAATTAGAGTGATGAGCAGGTTTTGTGTTATTTAAACAGATAAAAAGAAATTTTAATCACAAATTTATGTGTTGAACTTACAATATGAGATACAAGGTTATTGCAGATTTGCTTCTAAGCTTAAGAATTTTTTGCTGACAATTTTTATAGGTTTGTTTATGATAAATTTTTCAAATTATAGTCCTTTAGAAAAAAGTGCAGAATAAAGCAAAAAAAGGAAAGATTTGAGCAAAAAAGTGCAGAAAGTGCAACATTTACAAGTTTCAAAAATTAATTGAAATGATTAAAATTTGTAAGGTTTTTAATAAATATTCCAGACTTGATAATAGATTTGAAACAAATTTGGTTAAAATCTTTAAAATAATTCTTTTAACTGAGTTTAATCGTTTACAGAAATATTTTAAAAATGGCCTATTTTCGACGTTTTTTCATAAGTTCTTGATTATAAAAAAAATTTGTGTTTGATAATCACATGCATTGAAATAAGAAAACGAAAACTTCTTTTAGAACTTTACAATTTAAGAAACGTTTAAAACAAATCTCAGTTTAACAAGAATAAATCTGACATCAAGACAAGTAACAAAAAAGTCAAGACACATTTACTTGACAAGATTCAACTCCATCTGCTTTTGTTTAAATTTTTCATCTTTAAACAGAAACTTTTTTATCTTTGACTTTTTAGAATTAAAATGATGATTAAACTTTAATCTAAAAGTTTTAAATAATTGAGATTGAACAAAAATTTTAATAGATTTATTACAAAAATGTTAATCACGAAGACACATTTTTACTTGCACTTCAGCTCCATCTGTTAACAATCAAAAAGAGAACATTTATGAAAATGAAATTTTTAAAATTTTATTTTTCTAATAGAACATTTTGAAAAGTGAAAAGGATGTTGTTTTGAAATTTATTTTAATCAAAAACATTTTGATTCATCTTGAAAAACACACGCAAAAATCTTAACTGTAAATAGAGAGAATAAATAGAGAGAAAAAGCAAAAAAGTAATCAAATAAAGAGTTTTCTATATGTGTTGAACATAAAACAACAGTTTGAGGGACAATCAATGTAAATATGTAAACGATTCAAAAAAGAGAAAAGTGTTGAAAAAGTTTTAGAAATTTAAGAATTCGATTCATATTTAAACATTAGGTAAAAAAAGATTTAAAATTTTTAAACAAAATTCGAAATTTCCAAACTCTGACCTCAACAAAATCGATACGAAATTCAAGAATAAATTTTAATAAGTTACAATCGTATTGAAAGTTTAAACGACATAAATTTCAGTAGTTTTAACAGAACATTCAAAAACTTCGGTTGTGTTTTTGAAATAGTGCAAAATACAATAAAAGAAAGAAATAAAGAAAGGAAGAAAGAATTATTTTGTGAATGATTTGACAAATACCACTGCAAAAGTATTACAGCAGGTAATTAACCCGTTGTAATTTGACGTGTAGACTGAAATAATAAAAAATATTTTTGTATTAAACGGAAATGAATTAGGAGCTCAGGTAATTGAAAAAGTGTCGAAAGAGTTCTTACCTGATTTTTACATGATCAATGGGTTATTTCAATTCAGTTGACGTTTAGAAATTAACAAGTGAACACTTAATGAAGTGAAAATTTAAAAATTGAAAGAAAGAAAGAAAAAATTCAATGAAATGGGAGTTTTAATGATAAAATATGTTCAACTAATTTGTGTGGCTTTTTTTGTGAAAAATTCAAATTGTGCTCATTTTGCTGATAAAGAAGTAGAATTACATTTAAAAATATCTGCATGTATAGCAGAATGCTTGAATATCAATCAAAACAGCAATAATTCACACGTAAGTTTCTCATTTTGTGATCGAAATAAATTTAAATTTATAAAATTTCTCACGTAGGTATTGGAAAATTGTATGGACAATTGTTCAGAAGGTGATAATAGAATTTTAAATTATCAAGCTCCAGCTGAAAGCTCAAAATTTGATCTTTACTGTCGCGATGCTCAGATGTTGATGATAAAAATTGACCACGAGGTAACATCGGCGATTGATAAGAATGAAACATTTGTCTACATGCTCAAGGTTAAGGAGTCGACTGGAAAATTTACTGATCGCATTTACTCATTCGTAAGTGAATTTGAAATTCAAATCATTTAAAAATGTATTTAAAAAAATTCTATTTTGGTGCTTATTTTTTTCAATCAATATAGTCTGACGAGAGTTTGATTAATGTCACTGTTCATGACCCAAGCCTAGCTGAGACAACAACTCTTTCATATGAAATTGCCGCATATATTATATCATCGAAAAATTCAACTGTGTACTATTTGGGAGAAAATACATTTACAACCTTAATGCCTGACTATAAACCTGAGCCTGTGACAGTAGACATGGTTTATGATGAGAAATGGACTGAATATTACGATGAAAATGAAAATGAGCAGCGGATAAATTTTACATTCAAATGGAAGCCAGAACGTTCTCGTACTTGTCACTATAATGTTCTTTTCTACGGAAATTCTCAAATCGAAGATTTGGAACTTAATTACTATCCTGTACCTATTAACAAACTCTATGAATATACAATGAGTAGATTAAGATTTGATGCTGAATATTCATTTGCAATTCGTGCTGTCAATGCGTACAATCACAGTATTCTTAGTAGAGATGAATGGATAGTTCGTGAATCACCAGAAGGACCACCGAAATTTGAACTAAAAGTAACATTGAAGCATGTTGACGAGAATAGTTTTGATGTTAATATAACATGGAATGAGCCAATTACATTGCCTGATTATTACCTTGTTGAAGTGAAAAACTTGCATTCGTATGGTAGAAAAGATTATACAGCAGAAGTCAAAGGAGTAAGTATAAGAATAACAATTTTTAAATAATTTAATTTGACTAACAAATGATCAATTGTTTTTAAAAAATTAAAATTATTTAATTAATTTCTTTGTTTGTTTGATAAACAAATTTTTCTTTTATTTTTTTCAGTCAGAAACGTCTTATATTTTCAAAAATATCGAAATAACAAGCACAAGTTTTCTAATCAACATTACTGGCTTCACACAGAATAACAAAATTCATATTCATGATTATGCTTTCATCAATAAACCAATAATTCCTCGAAGCAAGCTCATCAATATCTTGTTTTACATTTTTGTTGCACTTGTCGCCATTCTATTGCTTTTTCTCTTCAAAGTATGGAAAGGTCGAATTGATTCATTCATTTCGATATTTGCACAGAAGCGCATTGATGATTTGGATATTGAAATTGTTAAGACAATGTCTACAGGAACAGTTTTGGATGCAATTGCTGAATTAACAAAAGATAAAAAAATGGAAATCGAAAGAGAAAATATCACAGTACTGCAACTCATTGGTGAAGGTGCTTTTGGATTAGTCAAGAAAGGTCTGATAATAAAGAACGGTGAGAAGCAGTATGTTGCTGTCAAAATGATCAAAAGTAAGTTGATATTGTAAGTCTGCAAATGGCAAAAAAAATTAAGTTTTCACATTTTAATTCACAGACACGTCAAATCTCGAGGATATAAAGCAATTTCACCAGGAGATAAGTGTCATGAAGTCAGTTGGACAGCATGAGAATATTGTCAGCATTGTTGGACATTGCACTTCTGACATCAATGAGTTGATGCTGCTGACAGAATACTGTGATGATGGAAGCTTACTTGATTTGCTAAGGTGAATTTTTGCTAGAGGAATACAGAGTTGATTTTTTTTTCAAATTTCTTGTTTAAATTTTGGAATATTTTGTTTTCTAAATTCAAATTAAAAATTTTTTTTACTTTGTTTTCATCTAAAAAGTCAATTTAAGTTCAAATTAATTTTCTTATTTATAATTTTTCTCAACACTGTCACTAACAGCAACTTTTTTCCTACTCTTTTTCAAATTTAGACTCGAGTTTGCAAAGCAATTAAAGTTTTATGACACGAAAGGAAAGTTAAATGCGTCAGTGCAGATTACGATGGAAAAGTATTCGGACAGCTTGTTGAACTTTGACATGTCGGAAAGGGATAAGAAAGAAATTTCATATAAAAATATTGGATGTTCAGCCACTGCCACTGCACTTCACAATAATAAACTTTTTGTAGTGAATCAAATGTACGATGATCTAAATAACAACTTCAAAAATGAATCACTTTTAAAAGCAATGAAAATGACAGCAACAAATGAACTCTACCTCAAATTAAATGAACAAGATACAAAAACAACCAAAATAATAATCGATGAAGAAGATTCTTTGAGTGAATTTTTAACTTCAAGCGATCTTCTTTCATTTGCAAAACAAATTTGTGACGGCATGGACTTTTTAGCAAGAAAGAAAGTTGTCCATCGTGATCTAGCCGCACGAAATATTCTCGTTTGTTCAAACAAAACTGTAAAAATTTCTGATTTCGGGTGAGTTCTCTCTAAAGCATTTTCCCATAAAGAATCAATTTTAATGTTTCATCAATTTGCAACAGCTTGAGCCGTGACATTTATCAGGACCTCTTTTATAGAAAAACAGGAAACGGCAAATTGCCAATCAAATGGCTCGCACTAGAATCGATGACACATCAGGTCTATACTTCGCAAAGTGATGTGTAAGTGAAAATTTTCTCATTTTGTTTTCTCTTTTTTTGCCTTTTCTTCCATAACACTTTAATTTAACGATTATCGTTCCTTGCAGATGGTCCTTTGCCGTGCTTCTCTATGAAATTGTGACACTCGGATGTGTTCCGTATTCATCGATAAATGTTGAGAATTTATTGAAATTCCTTCGATCGGGCTTTCGTATGGAACGACCGAGTCATTGCCATCCATTGCTTTATGAGCTCATGTTATTATGCTGGGATGCAAATCCTATGAATCGACCCTCTTTCGATGAGCTGTCATCGAAATTAAACGAATTCTTGCTTATGGAAAATTGGGGTGAACGAATTATTGATTTATCCAAGATGTTTACAAAGTGTATGAGCGATGTGTAAGTATAACATCCTCTCACTCTTCTCTCTTTCCATTCAATGACTTTATTCTTATAGGAATTACATGAAGCCATTAATCTGATTGGATTTTTTCTACATCCATACACAAGAGCGATTTATTTTTAAGAATGAAATTTTGCTAATAATAATAATCAATAAATATTTCACTCTCGTTGATGAAAGCTTATCATGACATTTTTTTGTGATCGCTAAATTGCTTATTGCGTCATAAAAAATAAATTTATGTATATTAGATTTTTTTTGTATTTTTTAAACACACAAATATTTTTTAGTATCAAAGTCTATAATTAAATACGATAGAAGCTATAACTTTTACTATTAATAAATAAATATTTTTTGTACACCAAATTTAATTTTGTTGAATTGATCTTGATTGATGAATCTCAAAATTCAGTTTTTAAATCTTGAAAAAAATTCCTTTGTTTTCACTCCCTGACAATTTCTTTCTATCTAGTCAATTTCATATGTTGACCAATAATCAAAGTGCAAGGATTCTCATATCTTTATCCAATCATCAATTTTGCATCCATAAATGCATTTTATTCAAAACATTTGTTGCTAGTGAAATGAAAAATCAGATGATTGAGAAAGAAATTTGTTTAATATTTTATGATTGGATTCGAATGATGTGAGGAGAAATTGGATTGAAAATATAATAATGGAAGAATTGAGATATGAATGCATATGGATGAAAAAGCTTTTTTTTGTTGTTTGATAAAAAATTTTTATGAGAGAAATAAAATTTATTTGATTCATCTGTTTTTTCGAAGAAAATCTGTTAAATGTATTTTTAGGGAATAAATCTGTTAAAGCTCCTTAAATTCATTTCTTGTAATTAATTTTTTTATTTTAAAAATAAATATTTCTAAATGTAAACTAAAAACAATTTAAATTTTAAAAAACCGTTATTTTTGAAAATTTTAATTTATACACTCCAAGGAAAAGCTTTTTATTTGATTGATGTGAAACTTATGTAACTATAAAAACCACAAACATTGATTTTCTCGTACTCTGTTATTAAGAAATATTAAATGCATTCATCATCATCATACCATATATTTCCGTGCTACTTCACGATTATTTGATAAGCAATGCACGTATAAAAATTCATCCATGAGCACACTCAAATGCTTTTTCCCTCGATGCTACTTACCAGTGAATAGAAGAGACAGAGCGCTCAAGGAAATTATACACATCTTCTCATCTGCCTGCTTTTTATTCAAACTTGAAAGTAAAAACACGAAATAAAAAAAACTTTCTTAATGTAATTGAACTCCTTCCTTATGTTGCTGCTATGTGTATGAAACATGTATTTTATCATCCTCATCATCATCTTGAAGCTCTTTTCCACTTTACATTTTTTCTGCTATTGCTTCTTCTTCTTTTTTCAATTGAAAATTTTGTCGTGACACGAAAAAAGGAAAGTTTGTGCCTCCTTCTGATTTCCTTTTTTTCTCACTGTGAAGTACAAAGTTTGTTTCCGCTCTCAAAGACATGGATTTTCGTCATCTTAATGGATTTCCCTCTCGCTTATAGCATTGACAATTTTTTATCTGTTTGTATGTGATTCAGACAGAGTTGTGGACTATTAGCATAATTTTATGATGACTAACTAAAAAATGACATTAATTAACACCTTCTACCTTCTCCTACTTATTCCAATGATGATGTTGATACAATCCATAGAGGCAGAATGTAATTCATCAAAGGAAAAAGTTTCTCCTTTTACTGTACGCTTATCTTCATCATTTCCAGCTCACTCACACTTAATTCTGTATGAAAAACTTTAATATAAAAAATATTTTTGCATTAAAGATAAAAATCTTTTTTTCTTTAATTGGATTTTGAGTTGGAAAATGTAATTAAAATTATTGAAATTGAGAAAATATGGAAAACAATTTTTGAAATGTAATTAGAAAAGTTTATCAACTATTAAAACTTTGTTTGTATTATCTAATAAGAAAAGAAATATTTGAATTAAATTTTTAGATTGAGATTTTATTCAGGTTTTAATGAGACAAAGAAATCATAAAAGTGTTTTCAAAAAAGTTGTAAGAAAATAAAAAAATATTGCAAAAACTTTGTCTTTGTTTATCTTAATCACTAAAATAAAAAAATGATCGAATATGACGAAATTTTCATATATTTATTATTATGATAGACTTCATAAAACTACACCTAAAGAATATATATTTACATATTCATCTATGCAAAATCAAAGACGAAAAACTTCATGCATCTATTGAAAGATAAAAATTTTTTGTAATGATGCATAAATCTGTGGTGTGAAAAAATAATGAATGACAACATAAGGAAAAGCATGAAAGTGCTTGTAATAAACATTTTCACATGTGCATTACTCGATATTAATTTTTTATCATCATCAAGTAAGTTGAATATGGGATACAGAAATTGGATCGATTGTAGCAACTGAGGATGATATAAAACTGGGTAACTGCATGCATATAGATGCGAGAGAGAAAAAGATAATCAATATTCAATTTTTCATCACACAATCGTATGCAGATGGTTCAAATTCAATGCTATTTTGTGAGAAGGAAGTTATGTGAGAAGTGATTGTCCAAAACAACCTGGTTAATTTAAATGGTTGATAACTTTGCAATTTCTTTTAGACAAATTACTGATGTGAGCTATAGCCAACCCTTTTTGGTATGCATTGCAATCAAATAGCTTTGGCTCACGTAGCAGGACTATGCGGGTTGGATAGGTGGAATGATTTATGTGAATGAATGAATGTTTGAAAATGTCAGACAATCCTAGGAAATGCATTTCATTTTACTGATCTCCCTGTAGCCACTTACTATCGATTTTATACGTACACACTTATATATGATATAGGAAAATTGTAATAAATCCAGTTCATGTTCATGTTGCACTGCTGTTGTTTTATGATTGAAATGCAAATGAAATAAAGTGCAAGTTTGCACATGGAAGAGAGAAATACCTGACGTCTGCATGCAACAAATTCATAGGGTTGATGGTTGGAGAGAAAAAAGAAATTATTTGTATCACGTATTCAACTATTTTACAATAACAAAATTCAAGGTGAAGATATTTAAAAATAGAATTTTATTTTAACAGTTTTATTAGATTTAAATTTTTAAAAATAAATTTAACAGCTTTTAAAAATTTTAATTCCTTATTTTTATTTTCATAAAAAGTTTTAAATCATGTGTGTTTATGTGAGTGCATCATGCATGAAACAAAAAACTTTAATCAATCTAATGAATATGAGAGCAAGTCAAGTATGGAAAACTCGAGAATCGTTTAAGGATGCATTTTTACTCTGCATCAAGCTACTGAATTATGTATAAATACAATTGTGTTGTAAGCAACTCATGGGAAAAATCAAAAGTGAAGTTGAAAATTAAAATACATTCAGCAACAACAAACAGTGACTTTGCGATGATTTTCTTGTGAATTAATGCATCTGCTGCTTTAATCCTGCCGTTCTTCATCGTTTTCATTCATTTGCTTCCATTAAAAATGAATATTTTCCTTTCCACTTCTTTTAGTCATGAATTTATATTATTTGACTTTAAGTGTTCATTTTTTCTCGTTTTCAAAAAAATCAGTCAAATAAAATTATTTGAGTAAATAAATGTACAACTGACTTTCAATTTCAAATTTCTGATTGTGATTTTTGAATTTTTAAGCAAAGTTCGTTTAAATTTCAATAAATTTTTATAAAATCATAAACTCTTTTGGACTTATATATTAAACTCTTGAACTCATTAAAATCACGCAATTAGCTCATTATTTTCTACCCTTTGAATAAATTTAAATGAGAAGCAATAGAAACACCACCTCGAATGCAACAATGTTGAGGTGTTTAAAGAATTCCGAAACTATTATGTAAAAAATTTTAACTTGACTTGATTTTCTTTCTGAGAATTATTTAATATGACCAATAGGATTAAATTGACATAAAATGTAATATTTTGTCTACATTGATCAAACGATATCACATTTTTAAAGTAGATGAAAAAATTTCCCACATAATAATTTGTTTGTATCAAAAAAGAATGAGGAAAAAAAGTGTAGCACATCATAGAGTAAAGGATTCATTTATAAAATATGCAAAAGTTGTGCATAAATAACGGACACAAGTGAGCGAAGCCATCTGGCAAATTTTACAGTAGGGAAATTAACTTTAAAATATGCTGCCTGCATTTTCCACCTACAATATTCTGCTTTAATTAAAGAGCCTCACCGCCACCTTTTTTCTACTCACCTTTCGACAGCATTTGCTGTTGCTTATTTTTCTTTCCAACCAGCCATCATAAAGAGCTCCCTTCCGAGTGCAATTGGGGTTTAATAATTCACACAAAAGAGCTCTTTTGGTGTGGGTAAATTCAATGGTTGAAGCATTTCAATCTTTCTGAAAATTTCATTTTTTTAATATTTTTCATCTTTTTTTGCATTATTCTCTTTTTCTAGAACGAAAAAAATGAATAAATTTTTTTTTTATTCAAGTAGAATCCGCAAATGTTGTTTCGATGTTATTCTAAGGGATTGATTCAATAGTAGCGTCATTTTATTATGAAAAGAAAAAGTTGTTCTTTCGATTATCCTCTTGAGAATTTTTGAATAGAAAAAAATTTGTTCTTTATGAATGAAATTTTTTACTTATTTACACTAAGGGTAAGAAAGACATGAATTCATTGTGAAGAATTTTTTATTTTCATTATGAATTAAGAACTTTTCACTTTAACATGTAAAGATGTTGCAGATGGGCTTTTTCAAGCCACATACAAAATTCCTTCACTTCTTCTTTTTTGACATCAGTCGCAGACACTCCCGTGGTAAATAGACATACACACAATTCCGAAGTAGGGATTTAATTTTCTGCAGATTTTCATTTCCTTCTTTTTTCTCTCTTTTGTGCATTAAAAAGTCTCGACGGATGGAAAAAAAAATTTCTGCGAGTAAAAAGTTTTGAAAAAGCAAAGAAGGGAAAATTTCTATTTCTTGTTGTTTGTTATGTTGTGAATGAAGAAATTTCCTAATGCGGTAAAAAAAGTGAAAATATAAATTAAAAAATGTCACAATTCTTTGACTAAAAATTAAATTTAATGACATGTGAGATTATTTTTGTTGTTTACTTTTCACGAAATGTGATAAAGAATGTTCAAAATCAAGAATTTGAAATTTTTCGTTAACTGAATTTGTTGGATTCTTAAATGGTGAACATTTAAATGATAAAAAGTCAAATTTAAGTCAACTAATTTAAATCTCAAAACAACTTGATTTTACATGGAAACCAGAGTTGGCAGGGAGCCAGCCTGCGGAAAATAAAGATTTAGGGTTTTCTCTGAAACCATTTGGAATTCATTTACAAAATTTTGGGGACTGATTGTAAATAACGAGAGCTTTCCAACGAGCTATCAATCACATTTCAACGACTCATAGTTTCGCTGTAATTCGAGGCAGTCAAAAGCAGCCAGGCTGTCTAAAAATGTATGAGCAGCACGGCAACTCTGGTGGAAACAATCAATCATTATGAAACACAAAATATAATGAATGTTATGAAACGAACTCTTTTAATGTCAAAATGTCGTTCGAAATCATTTGAATTTAATTGCAAATTTCAGTCTTTATCCCTTGCAAATATCAAAATATAAAAGAAAAATTTTTCATTTCTTAAAGTTATATAAATTTTTATAAATCTTACAAACTTGAAAATTCCTTCAACCGCAGTCAAAATACCAATTTCTTGATTTTTTTTGGCTTCTTTATTTTCTTACTTTAGAATTCCACTCGTACAGAGAGAAAACAACGAGATTTGATGTGCAACCTGTTAGGAAATATAAAGTGAAACAAGGGAAAGTATTGCCAAGGTAACGTATATAAAAAGGAGCAAACAAATAAACGTCAAAAGGATCAGAAAAGAATTTATGTTTCTCTTACTGTTGCGACTTAACAATAATATTGGGGGAATGAAAAAAAGTTTTACAACATTTTTTCGTTTTCCTTCCATTGTGAAATAAAAACGCAATGTATGTGTAATTTCATTTGCAAAAGTGAGGAGAGTTAAAATGCAGTGAAAGTTTCATTTTATGTTTTTGCTTCTTTATTTATGACTTGAATGAGTCCGTTGCAATTTCTATGTTTGCTAGAGAGAAAATAAGAGATCGTACCGTTGGGAGGTTCATTTTTATGTAATTTTCGTGTAATCATTTTTTTTTCGCCCCTTGTTTGTTTCTCTTTTGAGACTCATGTGTATAGTTGCGTTTTTATATATTTATTGCATTTATTTTTTCTGCTTTCTAAGTGCTTTACGATTCACCACCCTCCAAACATTCTTATCGGTGTAATGGAATCAAAATAAAAGAATTCACCGCCACGCAGTGTTTAGATTCTTCTATTTTTCTCAACTTCCTGCTATAATGCGCTCTCATAAAAACGTGTGAGTGATTGATGTCACGAGAAATTTCACTTTTGCATATTTCATGGACGAGAAGTGCCTCATTAAAATTCCAGACGCACTGTGCCCTTCCCTTTGGCATTATCATTCTTTTTCCTTATTTTTTTATACACATATTTATGTAAACGAGCATTAACTCGCTCCCTCGCCTTCATGTACTTGCGGAATGAATGGAAAGTTTGAAGATTCATGCATTGTTTTATCAACAATTTTTTGTTTTTCCTTTTCTGTTTTTGAATAAGTGCATAAAAATGTCTAAAGTGAGTAGGAATGTTTTTATAGAAAAATACAGATACACTGAATAAGTAATCCAGTGAGGAAAATTTCAATATAGAAGAAATGCAAAATATATTAAAAATTGTTTAAATTGTTAAAATTATTTTTTGATTATTTTTTGAAAAAATTTTAATAGTTTTAAAAGTAATTGTTAATACGTAAAAACATTTTCCATGAAAAACTGAGCGCTTGCGCTATAAGAGGCGAGAAAGGCTCAAAAAAGATCAAATTTTGAGTTACGTAGTATATGAACAGCTAAAGTTACAATTATATTCAAAAATCAATATAACAATAATTTATCACTTATATATTGGTTTTATTTTGTAATCATAAAAAGTAGAAAGTTTAAAAATAACAAAAAACTCTAAAAAGTTTTGTTTGATTATTTTACCCCCACTGGGTACATCACCATCGTTATAAATGAAAAGCGATATAATTCAAAATATATTTTTCATGTAGCGAAATAATAAACATACAACAACTTTTTCTTCTCTCACTTTTCCGTCTTATGATATAAAAATATTTTCTCCTCTCTTTGGAAAATAATTTTATTATTCTACAAATTCATTTCATCATTCCATTATACTTTGTTGTGTATATTATAGAGAAATTTGACTGCTGCTGTGCACACAAATTTTTTTCCTTCATATTTCGTTTTTATATGAACATCAGAATATCATCAGTGTAAAAATGAAAGGGATGTGCAGCAGAGGGGTAAGCGTGCAGTTACTTTAGGAAAGAGAAAGTAAATTGGAGACAAGGGAGTAACTTGGGACTTTAAACAATTTTTATTTTCATATTTGCATAAAATAAGCATTTCAACATTTTTCCACTTGTGCACCATGTGGGAGGAGATAAAGTAAAGCAATTTTCTTTTTCATTCTCTTTTTTCGATTTCATAAGAAACAAATATTTATTATTAATTCCTTTAAGGCATGAATGAGTGTTTTACTGGGACTTTTTTGTCCTCTTTGTTACTCTTAAGGCAAAAATTTCGGTAGCAACGAAATTTTTTCTTGTTATTTTCAAGTATAGCTTTTGTTCTTTTTCATTGTTATTTGTACAAGACTATAAGAGTAAACAAGAGTAAAATTTCATTGAAATTTTCTCTCTAATTAAACTTCCTGTTAAACATTAAAATTCATTTCATTATTGATTTAAAGCTGTGAATGATGAAATAAATTATTGAAATTTAATTTATATCAAATATTTTATGTTTATAGACAGCTTGGAGGCCAGATAGACTGTTAACTCAAATTTTAAAATTCATCAAAAATTTATTTCTACACAAGGGGAAAATAACTCTGACGAAAGATTTTAAAAATTCGCTATTTTTTCGTCATTTTTCGTTATTTTTGTTATTTTCGTCATTTTTTTGCCATTTTCGTCGTTTTCGTCACTGTTTGTAAACAAACATTTTGTAAAGAAAATTGAATTTAAACGAGTTTTCCAGCCCTTATACCACTTAGATTACATTAATACAACACTAAA
>JACWBX010001852.1:11532-23649 GCA_014622435.1 Polypedilum pembai | reverse complement strand
ATCTGTGTCTGTATGTAGTCTGATGTCATGTTTAAGATGAGTTTCTGAGATGCAAGCTATGTGAATATGATTTTGTCTGAGGTACTGGTAAATTTCGTGTGACTTATTTGTCATGCTGTTGGCATTCCATTGGAAAATGTTGAGATAGTTTAGCGAGTTACACATTGTAATTTGTCATGTATTTTTGTGCAAGTTGGAATAGGTTGCTTATCACCTCAGTGATATTTTTGGATTGTGTTAATTTTTGAATGGAAGAAGAAATTACATTTAATATTTGCTTAAGATTTATCATTTTGTTGAATAATCAGTTTATTCTTTTGTCGTGTAACTTTTGTAGCTGGTTTCTTTTCATTCAACTGTTTCAGATTTTCCTGTGGAATGGCGCTTTCTACAGCCAGAGCATTTGAGTTTGAAGAACCTTGCTGATAACGAGTAAAAATTTGAAGTCTAGTGAATAAGTTTTTCTTATAATCGCGATCAGAAATCTCTTGCGCTTGATGAATTTGTGCATGTTGCTGATGATACTGATGACGCGATGCAGATTTTGTAGCTTTAACAATGTTGAGTTCTTCATAATCTGGCAAATGTGGATTTCCAGTAGACGAACTATCGAAATTACTCTCATTCAAACTTGATGTAGTTGTTTCATTAGCAAAATGTCTAAGTAATAAATTTAATCGAGTTTCGTGATTTTTTTGTTGAATTATCAAATTTCGCTCGCTCTCTAAACGAGCTTGACGAATAGCATTTGTTAATATTTTCTCACGCCATTCCCATGCTTCCTTATCCCGCTCAAGTGACATCAAATTTTGCTCAAGCTTGCGACAAGATTCTTTCAGATCAATGACTTTCATAAAATACTTGTAGAGCAAAATTCTCATTTCTTCTTCTGAGAGTTTATTGAGTCTTTCCATTAACAATCGTTCACCTTTCTCACGCTCAAGTCGCTCATCAGTGTCGATTGACTTGTGTCCACAAATTAATTCATTTTTCACTTCTATAACATCATCAATTGCTTCTATTGCTTCATCACATTCCAACATCTTTCTTTCCTCTTTATATGTCAATATTTTGTCCCGTTTGAGCTTTTTACAAAGAGAAAATCTTTGCTCAAGTAAAGTATCACGAGTCCATCTAAGATTTCTAATCTCATGCCTAAGCGATTCTTTTTCTTTGTCATCACCAGGCATTTTACATAATTGTAAATTAGAAGATTTTTCTTTGAGTATTTCGTTAAGATGTGAGATTCTTGCGTTTACATCTCTAATTTTTACCTTACTGTCACTAACTTTTGAATTTGATGATGGTGGAGATGGTGAACCTGCTTTAAGCTTTTTCTGAGTATCAATATCGGTATCCTCAATAAGTTTAAGTTGTTTTTCAACTTCTTTTTCAATCGATTCTTTGTGTTTATTTTCTTTTTTAAGTACTTTATTTAGCACTTCAAGCTGCTTCTTTGACTGTTCCAAGGATTTATGCAATTGTTTAACTTTTTTACTTGATGAAGATTCTGCTGCAATCTCATTAATACTATTCAAATCTAAAAGTTTTTCTTCAAACTTCGAGGCCATTTCTTTAAGTCGTTGAATTTCAAGGGGATTTTTACCAGCCATAATAGCTTTACTAATATCTTTCTTACACTTTTCATACTCTGATTGATACTTTGACTTTTTCTTGCTACACTTGTGCTTAGCAGTCATGCGAGTCTTGTTGTTTTCGATTAAATCTGTTATTAAATTCTTTTTAAGTGTAATAGTTTGCTCAACTTCTTTTATTTGCAAATTTGTTGCATCTATAGAACTAAAAAAAAAAGAATTATAACAAAAATTGTGTGCAACAAAATTAAGACTTACGCCATTGATTTTTTAAGAGATTTCCTTAATTCATCCAACTTTGAAAGTTGCTCTGTTTCGCCATCATCTTTAATAGAATCTGAATCAGTTTCAATTGATGTCGCAGCTGCTGCCTTTTTAATGAGATTTAATTCATCACTATTCAAAATGTTGTTGTCTCGAATCGAACGACGGCGGCCAGTTTTAGCTAAATATTGTTCACTTGTTGAAGTATTTGTTGATAATTTCATTAGATTGCTACCACTTGCAATTGCTTCATTAAGTTGATTGTTTCCAATTTTCGTTTTGCTGTCAGATTGTCCACTATTACTGCTACTTAACACCACTTTTGGATTGTTGTCGAAATAGTCGTTGCATTTATTGTGCACAATTTCATCCGTTTTTTCTTGAAAGTTTGACATTTTGTCCGTTATTTTTTCAAATAAATTATTTGACTGGTCATTGATATCTATATAGCTACCGCTTTCTGAATCATCGTCATTTTCATTTAATTCATCAGTTTTGCGGTCATCATTTTCATCCATTTCTATGATAGGTAATAAAGAGCTTTGTTGATGCAAAACAATATTTGGTTGTGGTATTGGAGGTGGTGGTGGAATCTGATTAGCAAAAATATGTGCATTGTTGCTAAAATAAGACGGTGGAAGTTCCATATTTGCTGGCATTGTGTAGTTATCACATTCTGCTTTGAGACATATCCACTCTTGAATTTCTTTTCGTTGTTCTTCCTCCATCTCATTGAGATTCAATTTTGAGAAGAGAAGTTCAGCATTTTTGAGCAGTCTTTGATTTTGTTGAGTGACCAATATATTTGGATCAAAAGTAGTAGGTGGTAATGCTGATCGATAGTTTCCATTGAAAAATGCATCATAATTCATTGCGGGAGGCGAAAATTGAATATTGTTGTAAGAATTAATGGGTGGCGGTGATGCAAAATATTGCGGCAGAACAGGCTGTGAATAGAAATTCATAGGCATGTCTCGTGGATCGCTAATGAATTGATTGGTGATTGCCTTTTCTGTTCCATAATTCAAATCACAAAAATTAATAGTTGAAAGTTTTGTAAAAGTATTTTGATTTAACATATTGTTCTGCAATTGCTGTTCAAGCACAATTGAAAGAATATTGTGATTGCTTGTAGTGTTTTTATTCTTAAGTCCAATTGCTATAGTATCATATAGCTTTGTAATTGAATTGCACTTTACTAATCCATGGTCCATTAACAGATCTAATAGTTGATTGTTTTCATTGATTTCAGTCCAACCGATGCTGAATTCAGTTTGAACATCTTTAAAGCTAACCAACTCTTCAAAAATCGAACGTATGAATGTATGGACAATTCCCAAATCATTATGTTCGCTGCTACTTGAATCATCATCATCCTCTTCTGAATTCGAGGAAGATGATGATGATGTTAGTGTTTGATCGATTGGTGGATCTTGTGTTTCATAAAACACATCTCTCTTGCCATATTTCACAATTGTAATGTCATGTCCAAGAATAAAGAGCTTCGGTAAATTTTGTTCTTCAAAAACTTCTCGAAAAATTTTATCAGTGCTATCCTCTTCATTGTAAGTAAATTGATTGTTAAAATTTTCTAATTTGGCATTATCATTCATGAGATCTATATATCCGTATAACTGTTTATTGTCGTATGAGAATTTACCTATATAGAAAATATTTGTGAGTTTAAAATATTAAATTTTAGAATAAATGTTTCTTACAAGTAACTTGAATGCAGACATCATTTTCATTTTTCTTCTCCATTTTTGTTAGAAATCAAAATTTTCAATATTTTTCACTAAAATGGTCCACTAATAGATTAAAATAAAGCTCCTTTTTATTGTGAGCTGTTTTAAATAACTTTACATCTTTTTTCACATTAATATGATAGAGGATTTATTTTATATTGAGAAAATTTATTTTCTTGTTTTGAATTGATTTTTTTAGTGCATTTTTGTTAGAAGATGAGTTTCCTTAACTTCATCATTTTGACCATTATTTTTATGAATTTTAATTTTTTTATCGTATATAGATTTGTATTTTCTAAGATGAATTATCAGTTTTTCTAGAACAAGATATTATCATTTATTTTAACATAAATGCGTTTTAATTCTACTAAAATATTTTACTCTCAAAATATTATTGTTATTGCATAGAGCTTTTTATCGAAACACAAGACTCTATTCTAAACGTTTTCGAAAATTAAAGAGCGAAAAAAATTTAAAAATATTTATACAAAATTATTAGAGCTAATTACTATTGTCTTAAGTATTAATCTGTTTGCTTAGAAAGACTAAAAGCATTTAGTAGCAAAGGTAACTTAAAGAATAAAGTATTTATTTATGTATTGGTAAATAAAATTTGATTATGCTATAAAATTCAAAGTTTGTTTATCAAGAAAATTTAATATTCTTTATTTAACATGATAACTTTACATTTTATAAATAAGAATTAAATAGAAATCATTTCGTTATTTTAAATAATATTTAAGATTTTTTAATGAGAAATATACTTGTGTAAAATTATAGTGCAAATTTCCCGGCATCAATCATTTATGGGTTAACATAAATTTCTATAATCGAAATCTTTTTAGATGGCTATGCCAATTAATCCAAAACCTTTTCTCAATTCATTGACTGGTAAGCCCGTCATCATAAAGCTCAAGTGGGGACATGAGTATAAAGGATTTCTTGTATCAGTCGACGGTTACATGAATATGCAACTCGCAAACACAGAAGAATATGTAGATGGAAGCAAAACAGGACATTTAGGAGAAGTCCTGATTAGATGTAACAATGTACTGCATGTAAGAGGAGTGGTTGAAGAAAGTGAAGAAGGCGAAATGGATTAATTTCGATAATACGAACAGTTTATTTCAATAAAATTTTCATTTTCTTCTCATTTACTCTGGATTAAGAATTAAATTAAAAATAATGAAATTCATCCTTTTTTATACAATAAACATACATGAATTTTTTTCATTTAAAAAATTTCAGTTAAGTATAGGTAATGGTTTATCATTTTTCTTTGTGAACAACCTTCAATTTTAAATGATTCGAATGTAAATCGAATGTAAAAATTGATTAAGTAAAATAAAAGAATCACGTAAAAGCAGCGATATATATGTATGTAAGTGGAAAGAAGAAGCATTTACATATAGGATATATATCAGATAATCATCTTATAAATATGCAATGTTTTTCAATTATTTAGCTATTTTTGTGATGTCATAATGTTGTTTTGAACGAGATTTCCGTAATATGCAGTGAGCGCGACGAGTTTTCTATCAAGAAAATTTTGTTCAATCTCAACTGCATTTCCTTTTCCTGCATAAATGGCTAGTTGCTTTGTGTTTGAATTACGTGGTAAAAATACTGCAATATTATCAGTAATTTTTCGAGTTTCACTTAATAATTTTGATGCTGGCACAGGTTGAAGGTATTCTTCCAAGTCATAAGTGGTGTCATTTTTCATATAAGAAGGACCTCCCCAAGGAGGAGAAAGAAAGACTACATCAGCTTTCAATTTGGCTATCAAATCAAAGTAGTTCCCCACAATGAACTCAATTTTATCTCTCACTCCATATATCGTTGCGTTATGAGCTGCCATTTCAATCTTTTTTGGGTCAATGTCGATTGCAATAACTGAAAGAAGAGTTTCAAATGTAAGAATTTCACTTTTTTAAGTAATAATGATATCTACCTTTTTCACAGGTCTTTGCAAATTGTATACAATTTCCACCAACTCCACAGAATGCATCAATGATTATATCACATTTACACCGCTCTGCAGTGAATGTCGCAACTTTTTCTGGAGTTACTGAGAACCAGCTCTCTAAAATGTTTATATTTGATAATTAAATTTAAAATGTATTAAAACAATACTGACCTCGATCTAAGCGAATGCCCAAATCAAACATTGAAAATAGAGAAAATCTCTTGTACCAGTACTTTTTCAATACTTTATCATTTACAATCTCAAGAGGAATACTAATTAACTTTCCTTTGCGCTTTTTCTTCTTCTCACGTTTATTTATCGACTGTCGCTGTTCAGAATCGAGATAAGTGACATTTGTAGTTTCATCAATACAATTTGAATCATAGTCTTGATCGATTGATAAATTAATATTCACAACTTCATCTTTACTCTCACTTTTACTCTCCTCTTCATATGCATTTCCGTCACTGGATAATTGTGTGGTGAGAGGAGCTATAGTAGAATTTAATCTCGTTCCTGCTAATGGTATGTCATCTTCATCTGAAGACGTATGCATAGTATCTGCACCTGATTGGTTACTCTCGTTAATTTCATTTCCGTCATCATCGAAAAAAGTGTGCTTTGGCTTGCTCGATGGAAACATTTTTAACATACGATTGTGTAATCTCACGTGCTTCTTACGATATACAACCTCTCCATTATTTATCGAGCTATCATTTTTATCGGTGAAGGCATAACCCATTAATTCAAATTGAGATTTAATATGTTCAAAATTATTCTCTTCTGTATCACTCTCATGACTTCGTTTCAAAGTTACAGGTTTTTCTTCTGGTGGTTCATCATCTCCTCCGCAACCTCCAATTTTATTAGAATTCATGCGACGCCCGAAACTAGTTGGTAAGCCCATCGATTCCATAATTTGATTTTCTGAAGTATCTATTACTGTTGAATCGCTATGTGAAGGATCTTGGTGATGATTGTTATCACTATTACCGTCTTTAGGCTCTTCTTCGTTGTCAAGTTGCTCTAAATACTTGTTCAAATCACTTTTTAAATGTAAATTGGCTACAAGACGCTGAAGCGAATGACCGCTTTTCTTTTTACCTGACTTGCGTCGTCTTTTATTGAACGCCTTTCCACCTATTGATCCACTCTCTCCAGGTAAAAATCCAGAGTCTGACTTAAAACTACTGCTCATCTCTTCCTGTAATAAACGATGAGCGTCCATAAATTTATTGTAATGCTTAACATATTGCTCTTGAGCATGGCTCTGCCATTTCATTTGCCAGTACTCTTCCGAGTCTTTGTCTGTCGGTGGGATATGTTCTTCTTCTGGTTTATTATGCATAAGCAACTTTTCGCACTCGTGTGCTATTCGAGCTGTCGTCTGATTATCATCACTCTCTTCACTATCTGAGAATGAACTTATTGTATTGTTTGACTCACTCGATGTTGGTGTTGTAGATTCAGATGTGACGTGACTACTGCCAAAGCCATAGCTTGATATTGTCATTCGAGTCACATTTGTCATGGAATCAGTTGTACCTACTGTTAGTGGAATAGAACTATTGATCGATTCACAACGCGGACTTAAGAGCTTATCAATTTCAATGGAGTTTTGTTGCATGAATCTATGATTATTGTTTCGATAACGGTAACTGTTACATTCATCTGGAGACAATTGACTCCACCCTTGTATCAGCAATTCTTCTTCTGCAGACTTTTGTGGAGAATGTGTTGGTGAAATAACGATTTTTGTGGAAGAAACTGGATCGTTCATTTTGTTTTCATCACTCATGACGTCAAATGTAAAAACTTGCTCACCGTTCTCTCCATGTAGTCGATTTGAGTCTGCTGACGATGTATTGTTTTCGAAAAGTGACAAATTATTTTTATCTAAATAATCAGGGTTTATATAATCTATATATTTTTCTATCCATGATTGCCCTAAAGGAAAAAATAAAAAATCACTTTAAGTTTAATCGAAACAGAAATTTCACACTCACATATTAGTCGCTCGCCGTTTTTTGCCCAATATTTTTCCCATGCATTTTGATGAGCTTCATCACAGAAAAGTTCTGGCAGACTATTATTTCTTTCATGATGATACTCTATAGGTGCTTCTGCATTTTCTTCATTCATTTCTTCATCATCTTCATGCGATTTTCGATGTTTATTGTTAAGGACCATATGCTTTTCTGATAAATCAGCTCCTGAGTCACTCGAGTGAATTTTTGGATGCTGGAATATATTTTCATCATTATCCGTACTATTGTAATTATCTGTATGCTCTGTATGTGATGCACTGGCACTGTAATAGCAGCTATTTGCGTCATTATCATTCTAAGAAAATGAAGGAAAAACAAAAAGATAAATTATCGATTTCTTTCGCAAACTTACTGTTTACCTCAATTTCATGTGAATTCTTTAACTTATCACGAAACAATGTAAGGTCTGCTTTTTCGTTAAACACATCATCTGCTTCACTCGTTTCTTCAGTTCCAAATGTTGATGCATAAACTGGAAAGGAATTTCTAAAATGTCGAAAGAGAGAAAGAAAAAATTTTGTAAAAAAATATTTATTCACATTTTGTTTTCACTTACTTGAGAAAGATGCGTGTACATAAGCAGTTTATTTTATGCTCTGGCGCTTCCTGATGACTCAAGTGAATCTCTGCTAGTATCTCACGATCAACAGACATCTTGAATGAATGAAATTTCAGTTTTTCTTCATAGTTTTTTGTCTGATTCGTTTTTTGAGAAAATCGAAAACAACAAGAGGTCGTGACAATCGATTTTTTCAAAATTAAGTCCGTTAAACAAATAAATATTATTTTCATTAAATATACTAATGTATAATGATACTCTAGTCATTTTAAAGTAATATTGAATAGTTGACGATAATTACAATTACTTTAGCTCAAACTTGAAATAATTTTTTTACTGATTTATTTCATCTTTCGAAATGAGGAGTAATTTATTTTCTTCGATATAGCTGTAACAAATATTTTTGATATCAAATTTTTTAAATTGATAAACGATAAAGAGAAGAACAAAATAAGAGTTAATATTTAATTTAAAGAATTTTATTGAATTGCCAATTCTTCAAACGCACACATTTTTATAGTAATATGCTTTTGTTAGGAATTTTTCTTGACTCGAACTAAATTGTAGAGAAATTAAGCTTATTTACTTTTGTCCCTTGTACTCTCTCATGTGTGTCAAAACCCACACTGGGATAAAGAACCAGCCGGTGAACATGATAGCTCCATGAACGGCTTTTTCCTGAAAGATAAAAGAAATATGAAAGAATGAAATTCGACAAACCGCTGGATCGTTTTGCTCGTGGATTTGTTGCGTAATAAGTTTTCTTCATAAATATCATTAGAAACATGACAAATGTAAAACAATTGAGCTTGATCCTGTTGATGATATCATAATTGACTTACAGCGAATGATACTTTGACTTGTGGTGGTCCTAAAAAGATGAAATAAAAATGAAAAAAAAATTGAATTTTGAAAAAGTTTAAAATTCCTTAATTACCTGCAACAACTGAGTGACCACGACGCTGGAGATGTTGAATTGCAGGTGTACCCACAGATCGAGCAATTTGACGTGCAAGCATTTTTGATTTAGATTGGATTTTCAAAGAATTTTCAAAAAATCTCAGCTTCTTTCAGCTTTCAAGAAAAAATCGCTACGCGAAAAAACTAATGTGAAGACCCCTTAATATAAAAATTAATTGATCGTTATATTTAGATTTTTTTATTCTCACTTTTTACTTAATATTAATTTACAATTAAAAATCATAAGAAAGTAAGAGAAAAGGATTAATTGGGAACAGAACGATAAAACACATAGAAAATACTCGCTCATTACATCAAAAAATAATCATCATCGGTTAGGTGTGTAATTAAAATGTCAAATTAATATTTTTTTCTCTGAAGTCAGCTTAAAATCTATTTAATAAAGTGTGGCATCAAGTACTTCATCATTCCAAATGTTCTGAACCGCTTCACACCAAAAATCCTTTCAAGCGGTTCGTCACAAATGGCAAATTGCTTGTTTTTCGGATCATAGAGATTTTTCTCTTTGATAATTTTCCATACATTTTTGACTACTTCATGTCTTGCCATTTCTTTTTTGCCCATCAATTCAGCCAAATCTTTTGATAGTTTGTATGGTCGTGTGAATCCAGTAGCTTTGCCCTTTTTCTTTTTCTTTGAATCTTTCCAATCCTCATCAGAATCATCATCATAATCAGAAGAGTTCTTCTTCTTTTTGCTTTTGCTGGCTGTTTTTGCCGGTTTATAGTCATCCTCACTATCACTATCATCTGCCTTTCTTTTCTTGGCACTACTTGTACGTTTACTTTTCTCATAATCTGAATCGTCATCTTGCACTTCTACTTCCTCCTCTTCCTCTTCCGATTCAGAGTCTTGCATTGCATTGACTTCTGCCATAATCAATTTATCAAGCTCCTAAAATAATTTGAATATTTGTTTGTAGTAAACACTAAAAGAGCGCAAAATAACACTTACCTTCTTTCTCGACGTAAAATCAACTTTTAATTTATTTTGTAGTTGCAAGCGGACTTCTTTTGCACTAGTTTTCTCAAGATCTGCTCCTTTTAATATGGCTAAAATAAGAAAAATATACATTAAACTTTTAGAATTTGGTGGTATTATTTTGCGGCATTAATTTTTGGCTTTAAATTCATGCTAATTTCGGTTTTATTTTACACTTACAATTTATTTCCTTTCTTAATTGTTCTTTAGAGAATGCTGATGCCATTTCGCTGCTATTTTAGATCGAGAATAAACAAAATAAAATGTCTTGAGATATTTTTTTTCTGAGGAGGAAAGTTTATTGAGTGAATAAAGCGCTATGTGTACAGGTACATTTTTTTCGAGAGAAGAGAATAAAAAAGTTTATGATTCAATTCAATTTTTAAAAGAACGTTTTATTCTTCTCATTTGTACTTACGCACTTTTTATCTTATGATTGATTATGTTCATTCATTTTAAATGTTTAATGCTTATCACTTAATGGTTAAGTGTTTGTGCTCAGCACTTAAAATTTCGTGTTTGAGTATTTGCCTAACATTTAGTGTTTAAAGTTAAATGTTTTGTGTTTAGTATTTGCCTAACATTTAGTGTTTAAAGTTAAATGTTTTGTGTTCAGTATATAATTTTTACAGTTTAATCAGTTTTAAAAATATTGTGGTGCTTTATTTTAATTAATTAAAGAATTTCATTACTAATATTATATTGAGAGATGCATTAAAGAAATTAAAAATAAAAATTAAAATGTTTCAAGAAAAATCAAAGTAGTTTATGAGCAAGTTTGCACATTTAAAAAATATACATGCCGCTACGAAAATAAAAATTCACAATAAAAATATTTTAGAACACAAACTGCAGATTTTAATCGTTCAATCTTCTTATTCTGCATTTTTCGCTAGCTACACACAAAAAAGGCATGAAAGAAAAGAGCGAAAAGAGAAAAAATTATGGCCTTCAGAGTTTTTTGACTTCACCATAATGCAATTTTTCGTCGTACGAAACGAAACGCTTCACAAAAAAGTTTATACAAGAACTTCATTTTTTTCTTAATTTTATTTTATGCTTTTTGCGCTACGAAATAATCAGAAACGGAGTGTACAAATCGTATGTAAGAAAATGCGTTGAGAGAGTGGTTTGGGTAGTGTATTTTGAGTAAAACCATATATGCATGTTGCTGATGTGCAAAATATAAAATGCAACAAAAAATATATAAAAGTATAATAGACACACAGAGAGAGACTAACTATTTTATTTAAGAGAAAAAGAATTTCTCGGTCGAAAGCATGTTTTTACTTCTTAAACTGGCCATTCTTCTTTTTTTGTTCGTTGCCACACATACACAATACAATTGTAATGATGATGACTTTGGAAGAAATCAGATCCATTTTTAAGATCGATTTTAACCAAAAGGCAAAACCGCAAAAAAAAACTTATACTTTCTTATTCAAGACATAGTGAGTGAGATTCCTTTTCTGTTTCGTTTACTTACTCATTCACTCCATAAATCAAGTAAATGTCATCATCATCATCATAGTTGTACGAAAAGGACAAGTAATGGAGAGATAATTTTTTAAATAATAATTTATATACACACAACTGCATTTTATATATTTTAGTGAGTAAAATCTAGCTCTCATTTTTATTATACATACATGCAATTCTTATTTTTTTTTTGTCTGTTCAAAGTTACTGACCTCGGTAAATGTTTTTTATTCGTTTACGACAAACGCGCAACGGAGCTGCTGATATTTTTTTCGGTCGGTGTGTAAAACTTGGTCAACGAACTTTCGCACTGAAAATATAAAAAAAACATGCACAAAATATTCACTGAACACAGTCATATTAAGATGCTAATACAAACATGGAATAAAGGAAGAAGAAAGAAAGATACATGAAAAGAATATTTTTTTATCTAATTTGAACACCTTTACTCACTTTTTATTGTTTTTCTTTTAATATTGAAACCTTTCAAGTAATT